>CM077675.1:532110465-532155465 GCA_039707655.1 Elymus sibiricus
TCTCCTCCGCCTGCCAGTCCCTCTCCTCCAGAAGCGCCTGCGTCTGCGCTCTCTCTTCCTCAATAGCAGCCTGGGTCTTCGCTCTCTCTGCCTCAATAGCAGCCTGCAACACCACTCGTTAGCATTGTAATCATCGACGGCCGCACACACAATGTAATGGAGGAAAGGTATCTGAGTTCGTATAACTAACCTTGAATTCGAGCTCCATTGGCCGTGCACGAGGCCTTATCTCAGGATCGGAGCTGGTCTGGCGCATCTTGATCTGCGGGAGAGTGCTAGTACAACGTATCAGTCCATCCCCAATGGCTAACGAGCCATGGTGCCTCCCGCCACCAGATATCATCACCAGCTCTGGATCAAGAGGTTCTTGGCTCGGGTTAAAGTCCGGCCCTTTCCTCGCCTTCCCCTCGTTTCTGTACCTCACAAGCTTGTGGTGGGAGGCGCGGTTGCTGAATTTCTCTGGATCATCGAGGTCAGACTCAGAGAATGCCTTGGCCTTCTTGTACGAGGCAGTATTGGACATGGCATGGAGGTCGAACAGCTCTGGCACTGGAGCCTTGTTGTGTCGCCCCTAAAAGAGAGGAACAGGGTATTAGTTAAGGTCTCAAGCTAGCATGAAGAATGAATTTGCATGAATCATGAAGCAAACCACATACCCAGTTTTCCCTGAACTGACGTAGGTTGACGCTGCCTAGATGGTGTGGGACACCTTTCATTTTGCCACGCTTGTCCTTTGCAGTGTCGTGGATGGAGCGCCATTGGGGAGTGCACCACTCATCAACCAACGCCTCCCAACAGTCCATCCTATCCGCACACCATCTCAGGGGCACCGAAGTTAAGCAAGAGAAATTTGAGCGCTACGCCTACGAATCAAATCAAGGAACTAAGTACAAGGCCTTAAGAATAGGTAATTACCTTCATGTACTTCTCCTTACTCAGATACTTGACGCGGCACTTCTCTTTTTTCCTCCTAATACCGGTCGAGGCGAAGTAGTCTCGAACAGCCTGGGTCCGAGCCTCGTGCCGAAAGTTTTGAAGTAGGCGCCTGCACTCGTTGTCGATAACCCGAGCCGCGGCCTCCTCCTGTCCCTCAGCACACCTGTAGAAGGTCTGCAATCAAACAAGAAAACACGGATTAGTACAATCACTAGGGTTGCCAATCAAAGAAGAAAACACAATGTAGACGGCAAAGGAGAAATTACCCAAAACGTCTGGATCACAATGTCGGCCACCGTGTGGCACTCGACATCGCCGATCCTATGCCCCGGCGGGGCCGGGGCAGCCAAGTAGTGCTCCCAGGTCATTCCTAGCTCTGGAACCCGGCCCTCACCGGGCAACGTGACCCACCCCGGGAAGCTCTGGCGACAAATCACACCAAGGACAGTGTTGGGCCTGCGGACACGAGGCTCGTGTGTCCAAGACCTGCAGTATGACAAGGCCAACGCATTAGATATTCGAAGAAATGTGAAGGCAAAAGGTTAAAAAAGAGTAAATGCACTTACTTCTCCCCCTCCGGCGCAATCAAACACCTCTGGTCGGGGGTCGCCGGGGTGGGCGGGAGCTTTGTACCACCACGCTGGTAGACTTTGCGCCCCTCAACCCACTCCCCCTCGCTATAGCTATCAGAACTATAGCCACCCTCAGCACGGCCACTCGACGAGTCCGCACATGGGTTCGGCTGCGACTCAGCGCGATCCCTGCTGAGCTCTGGAGTCTCGTGGGACGGAGTCTCGTGGGACGAAGGCTCGGCGGCCCGACGCTCGTCGGCCTGAGGCTCGTCGGCCGTAGGCTCGTCTGCCATAGGCTCGTCGCCCCGAGGCTCGTGGACCGGAGTCAGAGACGGGTCCACCTCAGACGGCTCCATCTCAGACGGAGCACTCCTGTGGTCGGGTGAATCAGTTGGGGGTGGCGGCGAGGAAGGTGTAGTAGCAGCCTTCCTACCTCGCCCGCCGCCACGTCCACCTCTACCAGCCTTCTTCCCCCCCCCCCCCCCCCCGACCTCTCCCGGCCGAAGAAGAAGCGACCGCCGGTGGTGTCTGCATACTGAGATCCAGCGCTCTCAGGAGGCTCTGGCGTGGAATGGGACTACCCCTCCCACCACGCGCCGAGGTAGGAGCCTCGGAGCGCTCTCGACCCGCGCCCACCATCTGTCAACACCTGCAATGACAAAGAGTAAACGAATTTCGTACAACTTCAACAGAATGTGCATCTACCATACGCCTTGATGCAGCATATATATGTAACTATGTAAGGAACTAATAGGTAATTACTTCTTCATTCTTCAGGCTTACATCCAACAGTTGGAGACAAGTAGGATTAGGCTAAGCCAAATTGAACAACAGGTTCAAGCAGGAAGAGTACATGTAACTAAAACGGAAAACACCACTTGCTTTTTTTGTTAACTGTCCTAGCTAGAGTTATCAATCAGTTCGTGACAACTGACAAACTCCATGCTAAATTAACTACTGCAGGGTGTCTTGTTGGGTACTGGAGATCACCACCAAGGCCTTCCTTCTGCCCCTTCATTTGGTAATTAATGAGACACTCAAAACCAATCAGTCAATCAATCCATCCCTTTAATTCTACGAATTACTAAAAAAATCCTCTAAATGTGTCTCTGATTATGAATTTAGTTAACAATTAGTTAACAACTGATGCAATATTAATTCTAATATTCCATATGATATCTATGATGGACAGCTGGTATGTTTGACATGGAGTATGGGAGATGGGTGGAAGAACACAGCAAGCTGATCTTCCAGCTCAGGGCATTGTTGAACGACAATGCGCCAGACAACCAGGTGCAGGCTAGAAAGCACGGACACCGCTGGCGACGCCCGGATTCGACTGGCGACCGCTACCCCCAGCACCAACAGCCTATACTCGCAGGCGTAGCCTCGCAGGTAACCCAACAGCCTCTCCTATTCCTCAACCTCTTCCTCTTTTATTCTTCAGATTTCTTCCATTAAGTTGCTGGATCCTGGATGTTGCTTGCTGTCTTGTGCTTGTGCTGGTGGGTTGAATGCTTGTGCTGCTGCTCCATGTTGCTTATGCTTGTGCTGCCGCTCCATGTTGTGCACTGTAGCTCTGCTTATGCTTATGCTTGTGCTGCTGCTGCTGCTTATGCTTGTGCTGCTGCTCTGCTTATGCTGCTGGTTGAGGATCAATCAAGCACTTGATAAAAGAGACACCAAATGGGGCAGTATTCTATTCTCTATTCTGATCCCTTTCTCTTTAATTTTCTGTCTTAACTCTATATTACATGGTATATTTTTATTTTATTTTATATATACTCGCCGTATCCCCGAATGGCTGTTTTTGGAAAATGCCATATCCCGTATCCCCGTATGCGTATCCCCGACTTTCCGTCCCCGTGTCCGTGCTTCTTAGGGTGCAGGTGTTGGTCGGTGGTGCCATGGCACATCATGAAGAGTTGCTAAACCTCAAGGCCGCGATTGCCAGGACTGACATCTTCCATCTCTTCTAGGGTTCAAACAACTGTTTTAACTAAAAAATTTAAATAGCAACATTTGCTTTAAATAAAAAATTGCAACTACCTAATCTGTCCTAGCTAGGGTTCATACTAACTAGCACTAAAAAAGCCACTAATCTAGCACTAACGTAGCACTAACACACACACACAGAGGGCGAGAGAGCAGAGAGTAGAGAAGAGGGGAGGGGAGGAGGGGGGCTTACCTTCCGGTGGCTGCGGGTGGGGGGGAGGTGGCTGCGGGGAGGAAGATGGCTGCTGGTGGGGGGGAGCTGGCGCCGGCGACGGGGCGGCTCCGGCGGCGGGGCGGGGCGACGCGACGCGGCGCGGCTCCGGCAATGGGGCGTGGCAGGGCGGCCGCCGCGGCCTGGGTTCGCTGGGCGGGGCGGCCGGCGACGGGGCGGGCTCTGGGGGGCGGGGCGGCGGCGCGGGGCGGCGGAGGGGGAGGGGCGGGGGAGCGTCGGGCGGCGGCGGCGGGGGACGAAAATTAAAAGGGCACAGGGCGCGGGAGAGAGAGAAGAGAGAGAGGAGGTGGGGGGGGGGTAACGGCCGTTAGGGGGTTATTTTATTTGCCGTCTGCCAGCGGACGGCAAAGAGGTGGGTGGGCCGTTGCAGTTAACTGGCCTCCACTGGGCCCCACCCCACCTCTTTGCCGTCTGCTAGCGGACGGCAAAGAAACTTTGCCGTCCGCTAGCAGACGGCAAAGATCTGGCCGATGGCAAACAGTGTCTTTGCCATCAGCCAGCTCTTTGCCGTCTGCTTTCCCAAAGCAGACGGCAAAAAACCTCTTTGCCGTCTGCCAGCAGACGGCAAAGAGCTGGCAGATGGCAAAGTCCCTGATTCCAGTAGTGTAATACTTGTGATCTGCGTTGGGTTTTCCGTGAAGAGGAACGGGTAGTTGCAGCACAAGGTGGGTAAGTATTTCCCCCAGTTATGAAACCAAGGTTTATCAAACCAATAGGAATACCAATCCTCAACCGTCTTCAGCGGCTGCACACAAAAGAACAAACAACTTGTACCCAACGCGGGCAAGAGGGTTGTCAATCCCCTTGATCTCGTTATTTTCAAAAAAATGAGTTGTGTAGATAATTGTTGATAAATATAAACTGCAAAATAAAATAAAAGGTAAATAAAGGCAGCAAGGTAGCAATAGCGTTTGCGAATATATAAGTGAATAGACCCGGGGGCCATAGTGTTCTCTAGCGGCAACTCTCATGTAGGCAACGTACGGTGGGTAACAAATTTCTGTTGGGCAATTGATAAAAAAACGGATAGTTATGCGATGTTCACGGCAATGATCATGTCTATATAGGAATCACGTCCATAAGCAAATAGGCCGACTCTTGCCTGCACCTATTACTATTACTCCACTCATCCACCGCTATCCAGCATGCATCTAGAGCATTAAGTAAAACCGAGTAATGGTTGGAGAACAGTGACATGATGTAGACAAAGTAAACTCAATCAATATGAATAAACCCCATCGTTTTATCCTTAGTAGTAGCAACACAAAGACGTATCTTCTCCCCTTCTTTCACTGGGATATAGAAACCCGTCAGGTTGAACCTACCACAACGCACCACTCCCACCGATTAAATATCAATCTACTTGGCCAAAGCACATCAATAAATCGGAGAACATTACAAAGCTATAATGATCATGCAATTAAGAGACAATATATATCATATATATCTCAAATACTTTTTATGAATAGTCTGAACATAAACCCACAATTTATCAGATCCCAACAAGCACATCGCAAAAAAGATTCCATCCGATAGATCAAATCGAAGATGCGATGACCTTTGTATTGAGGATCATAAGTACAACTTCGTACTAAAGTCGCACTAAGTCTGCATCAATTAATTTGGATTGGAGGGAGTGGAAATTATCTAAATCTAGCAACAACTCAAGACGGAACCTTCTAACCCCGCCACTGTTTAACAGTCCACCCATATTTCTGTGAATGTCATTGATCACACCTTGACAGTTCGAAGCTATATGCACGTCTGTAAGTGATATATCGAGAGCAAGTGAGAGCGCTTCGCGACAGGCCAACGCTTCCGAAGATGCTGGGTTGGTCACTCCTGGACATGTTATTGCCGAGGAACTTAGATATTTGCCAGTGGAGTCCCTACAAACTGCACTGTAAGACCCTTCCACCACGTCACTGGACTTGGCACCGTCCACTGGAATTTTTGCTACTCCTTTGGCCGGCAGGATTCATTTCTGAAGTTGTCTCGGAGGTGTGTGAGCAGCCACATGTTGTAAAAGGGGGGCCTATAGAAGGAGGTGCTTCTTCCACCTCTCCCTTATCTCTTACCCCTCTCTCTCCACCATTGATGCCCCTTGAGCTTTCTTGCCCGATCTCTCTGTCTAGCCACCCAAACTTGTTCTCTTGCTAGAGATTGAAGGAGGAGATCTAGATCTACACTTCCACCAAAGGAAAATTGATTCCCCCATACTTTCTTGTGTGGATTTTGGTACTCTTGGGTGTTTGAGCACCCTAGACGGAAGAGGTCACCCCGAAGCCATATTCCATTGTGGTGAAGCTTCGTTGTTTCGTTGGGAGCCTCCAATTAAGTTATGGAGAGACCCCCAACCTTGTTTGTAAAGGTCCGGTTGCCGCCTTCAAGGGAACCACTAGTGGAATCACGGCATCTCGCATTGTGTGAGGGCGTGAGGAGAATACGGTGGCCCTAGTGGCTTCTTGGGGAGCATTGTGCCTCCACACCGCTCCAACGGAGACATACTTCCCTTTACCGGGAAGGAACTTCGGTAACACATCCTCGTCTCCATTGGTTCCACTTGTGGTTACTTCTTACCCTTACATTGTGCAAGCTATTTGTATTGTTTATCTCCTTGCTTGTATGGTTATTGTTGTTAGCATCATATAAGTTGTTCACCTAGTTGCATATCTAGCCAACCTATTTGTTGCTAAGGCTAATTTGTTAAAAAAAAGTTAAAAAGTGGTAGTTGCCTATTCACCACCCCCCCTCTAGTCAACCATATCGATCCTTTCAATTGGTACTAGAGCTACGTCTCTTTATTAAGGGTTTCACCACCCAAAGAGTATGGTTAACGACGGGGACGGGCCGGTTGAACTCCCCGAGGCCATGGGTGTGAACACGGTCTCTCGTGAGGATTTAAACGAGGCCATGTCCTCTCTTAAATCCTCCATGACGACCGAGGTCAAATAAATGTTTAAAGAATTCCTTGAGACTCTTAAGCTTTCCACCGATGCGGTGCAAGTGGCTAATCCCACTAACTCGACATCGGATGTCAACTCCGGTAAGGAAGGGGCTAGTGCTGATAAGGACACTCGTTCTCAAGGAATTAATGGGTCGGGGACCTTTGCCTCAGTTCCCCCTCCGTTGGTCTATGGAGGACCGGTGCACCCACCTCATATAGTTAATCTCGGTCCTCCTCCTAAACTTGTTAAGAATGATTTTGCTAATTCGGTTTTTCGTATCAAGTCTTATTTGGATCACAGCTCAATTCAACTCATGAGAGTCATTGAAGAAGGATACTATCCTCGTGAGCCACGCAACCTCACTCCAAGAGAAGAGGCTAATAAACAGCAAAATACCTCCGCCTTGTTCATACTCCAAGCTGCAGTTCCTACCGAAGACCTACCTCACCTGCGACTCTTCACTATTGCCAAAGAGTGTTGGGAACACATTGTCACCATGTACAAGGGCAGCTCAAGCATTCAACGGTCGAACTCTGAGGTCGTGCTTGATCAGTCAGATGAGTTTGTAATGATAGAAGATGAGGAACCGCGTGAGCTCTATAGGAGGGTAACTACTCTTGCCGTTGCCCTCCGAGATCACGGCAGCAATGATGTGGATGACACCTGGATCAAGCACAAGTTTTGGAAGGCCATCATGTCCTTCAACAAGGCCATGTCTGCCGTCATCCGCCAAAGACCGGACTTTCACAACTTGTCCTCTAGCGATGTGTTGGATGAATTTACTGCAATGAACATCTTGAACACGATCGCAGACAATGCTCTTGCTCGTGTGCAACGGTCAAAGAAATCATCTCCCAACCTTGCTCTGAAGGCCAAGGTCAGTCAAGAGGAAGAAGAAGAAGAATAAGAAGAGGGTTGCCCCGAGGACACAAAATATGCTTACCATGAGCATATGGCTCTAGCGTCTAGGCAATTCTGGGGCAATAAGAGAAACGCAAGGTCAAATTTCTCCAAGAACAACTCAAGCGGGTCAAAGGGCAAGCAACGTGTGAGAACCTGCTACAACTGTGGTAATGTGAGTCACTTCGTGCTGGATTGTCCTTATGAGAAGAGGGAAGACAATGGTGGCAAGCTCATCCGCAAAGATAAGGCCAAGTCTTTTCCAAACAAGTCCAACTTCACCAAGAAGAGTATGCCTCCGATGATTATGTGGATGACGAAGACACAAGTGGTGAAGGAATGGCAATGGCATCTGTGGCTATTGCATCGATTACCCCAACAAAGGTGTCACTCTTCGACGCTCCCAACGAGAACCACATTGCTAGGTATCTCATGGCCAAAGGTATCACCAAGGTAACCTCCAATGCCAAAACCTCAAATATTAAGACTGCTATTTCTTCCACTCTGTCTTTGTTAGATTGTGTGGATGAAAATGAGGAGGCGAAAGAGGGCGAGAATGAGTTTGATAAGTTCCTGTGCAAACTCAAGGGAGAATCCAAGAAGCACTTCGTTGCTCTCTTGGAACAACTTGGTGAGGCGAATGACATGATTGAGTCTCAAGAAGAATATCTTGAGGAGATGAGAGGGCATAGTCGTGATTATGCCGACGAGATAGCAGATCTTTCTATTGCTCTAGAGGAAAAGCGAGCTCTTCATTTGACTCTTAAGGAGTCACAAAATGACGACCTTGCTAAATTATGTAAAGATTATGATCATGCTATCGTTCTTAACCGTGTGCTTAAATTTGAAAAGGTTGCACTTGGGGTTGACCATGCTCGACTCAAGGATGAGTTTGACTCACTTGACAATGCTCACAAGGCATTGAAGAGCATTCATGCTTCTCTTAAAGAGTCGCATGATCAACTCCAAGTAAAACTCACTAAGGAAATTGCCACGTGTCCTCCTTTTGTTCTAATTGATAATGCATCTGCTACTAACCCGTGTTGTGAGCATGCACATCTTGTGGAGGAAAATGCTAAGCTGAAAGAGCAGCTTGAAAAAGGCCTTGCGACATGTATCCAAGGTGAGAAGAATATCAATGACCTTTTGAGCAATCAAAAGGAAGTGGTTGCAAAGGAAGGAGTTGGGTTTGCACCCAAGTCCAAAAAGAAGAAGAAGATGAAGACCACGCAGGTTCCTCCGCTCAAGGAATCATTTGTCAAAGTGGGGAACATTACTCATGAGAAGAAGAAGGACAAGGTTGTGAGTGATAGTGACGTGCTAGTGATGGGCATGTTTATGCCAAATATGTTGGTTTTTCTTATGAGTATTTTGAGTGGTCTATTTGGGTTCCTAAGACCCTTGTCACTAACATGAAAAGACCCATTCAAGAATGGGTACCTAAATCCAAGCATTGATCTATTGTAGGACTTTGCTTCCGAGGGAGTCTCATGGTTGCTCGATAGCGGAGCAACAAATCATATGACCGGAAGCAAGGACTTGGTGGTCAATGTTCGACCCGATGCATCCGTGGCCACCCAAGTCTCCTTTGGCGATGATGCAATCTCAAAGGTATTGGGTCTTGGCAAGGTGGTTATCTCTCCGAATTTAACCATTGAGAAAGCCATGCTTGTTGAGACCCTTGCTTACAATTTACTTTCCGTTTGTCAACTTGCACTCATGGGTTTTAGTACTTTCTTTGGCATTGATACCGTGACCCTTTTGTGGAGCAAAACTCTTAAAGTAGCCTTTGTTGGGCATGTCGAAAACGGTCTCTATGTGATTAACTTCTCAGAGCGACCCACTAAGACCGCGACATGTCTAATGGCTAAAGTTGATGTGGCATGGCTTTGGCATCGCCGACTAGCCCATTTCAATATGAGATCTTTGCAAAGTCTCCTCAAAGGGGATCACATTCTTGGACTAACAAATGTGAGTTTTGCCAAAGATCGTGCTTGCAGTGCTTGTATCGAAGGAAAGGAAGAACCGGACGTTGATGGATGCGGCAAGAAACATGATGGCAGAGTTTAAGTCCCCGTACAACTTTTGGGCCGAAGCCATCAACACCGCGTGTCATGCATCAAATCGGCTCTATCTCCGTAAAGGCTTAAACAAACCTTATGAGATTCTTACCGGGAACAAGCCCAACCTCAAATACTTCCGAGTGTTCGGTTGTAAGTGTTTCATCCTCAAGAAAGGTGTTCATTTGTCTAAATTTGAATCTAGAGCCCATGAGGGCATATTTGTTGGTTAGGCTGCAAACTCTCATGCTTACCGTGTCCTCAACAAGTCCACGGGACTCATTGAGGAGACGAGTAACGTAGAGTTTGATGAAAATAATGGCTCCCAAGTGGAGCAAAGTGGTCTTTGTGATGTAGGTGATGAAATTCCTCCCCAAGCCATAAGAAGAATGGGTGTGGGATACTTCCTACCCGTTGAGGAACCCCTTGTGGCTGAAGGAGAAGGACAATGTTCCACTCAAGTGGAACCATCACCGACGCACGACCCACACGCTTCCGAAGAACAAAGTGAAGGCCCTCGACCCCGTGATCAAGATCAAGGGCAAGATCAACTTGCTAGTGATGATTGTACTTCACATGAAGCTCAAGATCAAGATGAATCTCAGGACCAAGATCAACTTCAAGATCAAGGTCAAGCTAAAGATCAAGATCATGCTTAAGATCATGAGCAAGCCGGTGCTAGTACCGAAGCTCGTCAAGTTACCAAGCCTCAACTTTCCATGGAGGAAATTCTTGAAAGCCGAGCTGCCAAGATTGCTTCCAAGCTTAAGACCAAGCAACACCTCCTAGAGAACGTCTACGGAAGCTTGAAAAGAGGGGTAACTACTCGTCGTCAATTAACAAACTTTTGTGCACATCATGCGTTTGTTTCTTGCTTTGAACCCCTCAAGGTACAAGATGCGCTCGAAGACGAGGATTGGCTTGAAGCCATGCATGATGAAATCAACAACTTCGAGCGCAACAAAGTGTGGCGATTGGTGCCAAGACCAAAGGAGAATCACAATGTCATTGGAACCAAATGGATCTTTAAGAACAAGCAAGATGCACACGGTAATATTATTCGGAACAAGGCAAGACTAGTGGCTCAAGGCTACTCCCAAGTCGAGGGTATCGACTACGGTGAAACCTTTGCCCCTGTTGCTCGCCTTGAATCTATTCGCATGCTGCTTGCCTATGCCTCTCATCATGACTTCATATTATATCAAATGGATGTAACGAGTGCTTTTTTTAATGGTCCTCTTAAGGAGTTGGTGTATGTCAAGCAACCCCCGGGGTTTGAGGATCCCAAGTTCCCCAATCATGTATACGTTCTCGATAAGGCACTCTATGGCCTTAAACAAGCCCCACGTGCGTGGTATGAGCACCTTACCGAGATGTTGCAAGATCGTGGGTTTGAAATTGGGAAAATCGACCCCACTCTTTTTACTAAGAGGGTTAACGGGAACTTGTTCGTATGCCAACTATATGTAGATGATATTATCTTTGGTTCTTCTAACAAAGCTTTTAATGATGAGTTCGCCGTACTAATGACCAAAGAGTTTGAGATGTCTATGATGGGAGAGTTGAAGTTCTTCCTTGGATTCGAAGTCAAGCAACGAAGCCAAGGAACCTTCATCAATCAAGCCAAATACACTCAAGACATGCTCAAGAGGTTCAAGTTGGATGAGCTCAATCCTGCCAAGGCCAATACTCCTATGCATCTCAAATGCCAACTTGACAGTGATCCCAATGCTAAAGTTGTGGATCAAAAGGTATATCGCTCCATGATTGGATCTCTGCTTTACCTTTGTGCATCTAGGCCGGATATCATGTTGAGTGTGGGAATTTGTGCACGATTTCAATCCGCACCTAAGGAGAGTCACTATGTGGCTGTCAAGCGAATCTTTCGATATTTGGCTCATACCCCAAACTTTGGCTTATGGTACCCCAAAGGTGCTTCATTTGATCTCATTGGATATACTGACTCGGATTGGGAGGGAGACCGTGTGGAAAGGAAGTCCACTTCTGGAGGCTGCCAATTTCTTGGTCGGTCTCTGGTAAGTTGGTCTTCAAAGAAACAAAATTGTGTTTCTCTCTCATCCACCGAGGCCGAGTATGTAGCCGCCGCAAGCTGCTGTGCACAGATTCTTTGGATGAGGCAAACCATAAAGGATTATGGGGTCAACTATGATAAAGTGCCTCTTTACTGCGACAATGAAAGCACGATCAAGATCTCCAACAACCCGGTTCAACACTGCAAGACAAAGCATATTGAGATTCGTCATCACTTCATACGGGATCACATCAAGCGGGGAGACATTGATCTTATTCATCTCTATACCAAGGAACAGCTTGCAGATATATTCACGAAGCCATTGGATGAAGCAAGATTTAGCGAGTTAAGGCATGAGCTAAATATCATTGATTCGAGCAATGTGGCTTGACTTAGTGCACACCCCACCACACTCATCATCATGTCTTGTTTAGGTGTAGGCATGGACAGACGAGGAGTCTAGTTCTCTCAATGAACCATCCCTCCTCCTATTATGCATAAATTGATCAAGTCTTTCACATTAGTCATTTTTGATGACACTTGTGCTTCAAAGACGAGTTTTAGTCATGGGCCCAAGGTTCAAATCTTCGCGGTGCCATACCAACTGACTCAAACATAGGTGGCCTCGGCCACCGCCCCCTTTTGCTCTTCTTTGTGTCTTAAGTTTGTGTTTTTGATATTTTTGAGTCCTAGGTGTCGGCATTCTTCATGGTATTCTATTTACGTTTTGTTTTCTTCCAACCATGGAGTTTTTTTCCCACCATACTCCCTTGCTTTTGTTTTCTATCCCAAGCTTTTCTCATCTCGGAACCCATCTTTTCCAATTGTACGCATTGATATCTTGGTGGTGGTGTCTGTGGTCAGGCGGTACAACCAGTGTGAAAAAGCGGTTCAACCGCTAATCCTCCAGTTGTTGCGCCCT
This sequence comes from Elymus sibiricus, assembly GCA_039707655.1. Classification (NCBI taxonomy): domain Eukaryota; kingdom Viridiplantae; phylum Streptophyta; class Magnoliopsida; order Poales; family Poaceae; genus Elymus; species Elymus sibiricus. The sequence continues at coordinate 532,123,063 of CM077675.1, forward strand.
AGCGGTACAACCGGGAATGCAGCAGTTCAACCGCTAATTCCCAGGTCCTGTACCTGGACCGGTACAACCGCTCTTCGGAGCGGTACAACCGGTTGCACGTCCGGTACTTACTGGGAGGGCCGGGCCGAAGGGGTATTCAGTTATTCCCCTTCGTGCCCGACTCCTCACTGGTGCCCTAGCCGCAGGCCGCCGTCACCACCACCCCGGAGTGCCTCCGGCGCCCCGGATCCGTGGTCTCCTCCCGGATCTGCTCCGTGGAGGCCCTTCCCTCCCCCGATCTCCTCCCATGGATGCCGGTAATGCCCAGTTCCTCCCTGTTCTTGGTTTTCCTTTGAAACCTCCATTGTTAGGGCATTGCTCGGTTCCCGCGTTTTCTAGTCAAAACTATTGACGGGATGAGATCGTATATTATCTTTTCAATTAGCTGTGATGATTAGAAACCTCAAAGAGGGGTGCATCTCTCAGATCCGGATCCATCGGTTTCCCAGCAGTGGTACAACCACTCTAATTAGCGGTACAACCGCTGCGGCGGTACAACCTCTTGGGTGACCGGTTCAACCGGACTTCCTGATACCTGCCTCCTTGTTTCTTGTTTCTTATCCTGACACCTAATTTGTTCCTACATTTGCGTACAATCCTCTCATCTTTTCTGGGTTTCTCTTCTGTGTTCCTCGTGTGTGTGTGTCTGCAGGTGGTTCCAGCTCTCGTTCTGCTCCTCGGAAGAAGTCCAGGAAATGTACTTGCAAGTGCAGGATTGTTGAAGAGTCTGACAATGAGGAAGTTGTGATCCGCACCAATCCCACTCGCCGTGGGAAGTCCTTGACCGCCAAGCAAAAAACTGCCAAGGCTGTGCATTCCTGGAAGCAACCTGATTGGGAACGGATTGGGTTTCAAAATCCTTATGAGGTTCCCGTTGCTCCCGGGTGGACCTCTCCTCAGTTCCGGCATGAGCTACAATTGCGGATTGTGCACGAGCTCTATGACCATCACAAGAACAAGTATGCCAAGCAATGGACTATTGACATTGAGTACTGGAGGAACAACTTGGAGTACTTTAGATAGGCGTTAGCACTGTGTGAGGAGTTTGACCTGATCAATCTCATGACTATCAACTGTCCGTTTGACGTGCAGCTCATCCACCAGTTTTATGCCACTGTTCACTTTGGAACTGATGAGGCTCGTACCCTTACCTTCATGTGTCATGATGAGCTCTTCCAAGTCCCGTGGCGTGCCTTTTGCAATGCACTTGGTTATGATGATACCAGCCTCACTGGGAATGGCGGCATCCGTCCTCATGATCGGGCTACTCCGCTGGATAAGGTTTATTTAGCCCCCTTGTACATTCCCTGGCGTGGGGTTCCTGGAGCCTCTAAGAACTTGCGGCAGGTCTATGATATTTTGCACCGTGTCTTCCGGAATGTTCTTCTGCCCAAGGTTGGAAATCAAGATTAGATTCATGGATACTTTGTTGATCTGCTTGTTGCCATGAAGAAGAAAGTTGGCTCTGGGGCCACGTTTGATGCCTCTAAATGGATGTGGGAGGAGATGTAATCCACGGTCTGCTACAGGAAAGTTCCCATCAATGCACCTTTCATCATGTGTTTCCTCAACTCTGTGTGGGCAGTTTGTAGGCCTGGAGAGCCTCTCTCTTCCCCAGACAACCTCATTGAGCATGAGGTCAAGCAACTCCGGCAGAAGAAGCATCTTGCACCACTCGTCCCAGTCGACAACCCTGAGGATGTCTTTGCTACTTCCAGTGACAGTGATTTTGAGCTCCCTGCAGGAGCCAAGCCATCTTTTCATTTTTGGTGTCTTGATGCCAAAGGGGGAGATAGTACATTATGACGGGATTTGCATGGGTGTTGCGTGGTTGTTTATTGTTCTCTTTGTTGCGTCTTCCAGTTGAACTCTTATTTGCTTTTAATCGGTTTGTGTGGAGACTATTTGTGTTTAAGTAGAGTCTGAGACTAATCGTACCCTTACTATTAAAGCTCTACTTATTATCTCGTTCAAATTGCTCTATAATGATTCATCTTATATTTTTACCCATTGGTTGGTCTATAAAATCAAGGGGGAGCTTGAATTCTTGCACAGGTCTCATCTGTTGCACACATTGAGGGGGAGCTCCACTTTTATTTTATAGATCATCAATGCAAATCGTGTTGTTGTCATCATCCACCAAAAAGGGAGAGATTGTAAGGGCATTCTCTTACCTTGGTGTTTTGGCGATGATGACAACTCACTATGATCTAACCGTGTCACTACTGGAATCAGCTTCTTTGCCGTCTGCCATAGCAGACGGCAAAGGCATGAATGCCGGACGGCAAAGCCATTGCCGTCCGCCAGCAGACGGCGAACAGTCCGGCCGAACGGGTGCCGGTAAAGGCTACTTTGCCGTCTGCTGGCAGACGGCAAAGATGCCAAGCTCTTTGCCATCTGCTGGCAGACGGCAAAGCCCCTGGACGGCAGACAAAAGGTGCAAGCCCCGTTAGGGGGCTAACGGATCTCTTTGCTGTCTGCCAGTAGACGGCAAAGAGCTGCAGCTGACATCAGCTGACGTCAGGCGTCAGCTGGGCCAACGCAGGCTCTTTGCCGTCTGCCAGCAGACGGCAAAGAAGAAAACTCTTTGCCGTCTGCTGGCAGACGGCAAACAGGCCAAATAGGCCAGCCCAGATTGCACAGGCTGCTGCCACGTGGCCTATTTGCCGTCTGCTAGCTGACGGCAAACCTCTTTGCCGTCTGCTAGCAGACGGCAAAGTGGCTATATAGCCCCTGTTTTTCTGTTTTTTGTTATATCAATTCATTTTCACAGAAATTCAAACACACATATATATATATTCAGAATCACATAGTTTCAAACATCATACATCAAACATAGTTTCAAACATCAAACATAGTTTCACCATCATCATCAAACATCATCATCAAACATAATTTCACCATCATCATCAAACATCAAACATAGTTTCACCATCATCAAACATAGTTTCACCACCATCATCATCCAATTCATATATACATAGTTTCACAAACATCCAATAGTTTCACAAACATCCAATACATCAAACATCTAACATGTAAATAGTAGCATTCTGCCCTTCCATGAAGTGAATCAAACCTGCAAAAATGGGAGTAAGAAATTAGAAGAAGAAGAAGACTAGAAGAAGAAGAAGAAGAAGAAGAAGATGAAGAAGAAGAAGAAGAAGAAGAAGAAGAAGAAGAAGAAAAAGAAGAGGAGGTCTTCTTCTTCTTCTTCTTCCAATTCTTTCTTTTCCTCCTCTTCCTTGTTTTTCTTCATCTTATTCACTATTTGTGTCATTTTAGAGTTAACCTATCTAAGTATGCCATTTTTGTCCTAACCTAGGAAAATTATGTAAGTATAGGTCATTTGTGTGCTTACCTTGGTAATTATGCCATTTTTGAGCTAAATTAGGTAAGTATATGTCATTTTAGAGCTAACTTAGGTAATTATGTAATTTTGGAGGATAATAAGCTAAGTATATGACATTTATTAGGTAACCAAGGTTATTATGCCATTTTTGCAACGAATAAGCTAATTATGTCATTTTAGAGCTATCCTAGGTTAAATAGGTAATTTTGGAGCTAATTAAGGTTGTTATGTGATTTTTTAGCTAGCTAAGCATATTAAGTCATTTTGGAGGAATAAATGCAAAGTATAGGTCATTTTAGAGCTATCCTAGGTTAAATAGGTCATTTTTGAGCTAATTAAGGTTGTTATGTCATTTTTGAGCTAGCTAAGCATATTAAGTGAGAGGAATAAATGCTAAGAAGAAGAAGAAGAAGATGATGATGAAGAAGATGAAGAAGAAGAAGAGAAGAAGATGATGAAGAAGAAGATGAAGAAGAAGAAGAAGAAGAAGAGGAGCTCTTCTTCTTCTTCTTCTTCTTCTTTTATTCTTTCTTTTTCTTCTCTTTCTTCTTCTATTCTTTCTTTTTCTCCTCTTCCTTGTTTTTCTTCTTCTTATTCCTTATTTGTGTCATTTTAGAGCTTACATAGGTAATTATGCCATTTTTGAGCTAACTAAGCTTATTATGTCAATTTGGAGGAAAATAAGGTAAGTAAAGGTCGTTTTTGTGCTAACATAAGTAATTATGCCATTTATGAGCTAATTAAGCATATTAAGTCATTTTGGAGCTAAATAGGTCATTTCTTAAGCATATTATGTCTTTTTTGAGCTAGCTAAGCATATTAAGTCATTTTGGAGGAATAAATGCTAAGTATAGGTCATTTTAGAGCTATCCTAGGTTAAATAGGTCCATTTTTTAGCTAGCTAAGCTTATAAATTCATTTTGGAGGAATAAATGCTAAGTATAGGTCATTTTAGAGCTATCCTAGGTTAAATAGGTCATTTTGGAGCTAATTAAGGTTATTATGTCATTTTTGAGCTACCTAAGCATATTAAGTCATTTTGGAGGAATAAATGCTAAGTATAGGTCATTTTAGAGCTATCCTAGGTTAAATAGGTCCTTTTAGAGCTATCCTAGGTTAAATAGGTCATTTTCGAGCTAATTAAGGTTGTTATGTAATTTTTGAGCTAGCTAAATATATAAATTCATTTTGGAGGAATAAATGCTAAGTATAGGTCATTTTAGAGCTATCCTAGGTTAAATAGGTCCTTTTAGAGCTAAATATGTCATTTCTTAAGCTAAGCTAAGTATAGGTCATTTGAGAGCTATCCGTGGTAAAATTGGTCATTTTGGAGCTAAGTAAGGTTATAATGTCATTTTCGAGGAAACTAAGCTAAGTATACGGCATTTTGGAGATAAATAGGTCATTTCTTAAGCTAAGTACGCATTTGTTATGCTAAACACTTGCGAAAACTTACCGTCATCACGGAGGTGTAGTTGTAGGTGTAGTTGTAGGACCGGTCGCGCCAGTGGCTGACGGAGGAGGATCGGTCGATGCTTGTCGGGAGTTATGCTGCACCAAAGATCATTTCCAATGTATCGTTAGCATGATGCAACTCAAATGTGAAGACTAGTAACTAATGAACATTCAAATGAAACTCACCGTGCCCGCCGGAGCAATGACTGGCATCGGCGGAGGGGTCGTGCCGCTCTTCTCGCACAGGGTCTGCACATTTGGTTTTGACGAGTCAGTCATATTAGATACTACTGTAAGGAACATTACGTGCATGATTTGGCTAATATGCAGAAGAAACTTACCGCAAACATCTCGTATAGGGCCCGGTTAGCCATCATGTTCCGGTTCCTCTCCTCCTCCAACGCATTAGCCGTCCTGTCCTCAAGCTCTCTCTCCCTCTCCGCCGCCTGCCGGTCCCTCTCCTCTAGAATCGCCTGGGTCTTCGCTCTCTCTTTCTCAATAGCAGCCTGGGTCTTCGCTCTCTCTGCCTCAATAGCATCCTGCAACACCACTCGTTAGCATTGAAATCATCGACGGCCGCACACACAATGTAATGAAGGAAAGGTATCTGAGTCCGTATAACTAACCTTGAATTCAAGCTCCACTGGCCGTGCACGAGGCAATATCTCAGGATCGGAGCCGGTCTGGCGCTTCTTGATCTGCGGGAGAGTGCTACTACAACGTATCAGTCCATCCCCAATGGCTAACGAGCCATGGGGCCTCCCGCCACCAGATATCATCACCAGCTCTGGATCAAGAGGTTGCTGGCTCGGGTTAAAGTCTGGCCCTTTCCTCGCCTTCCCCTCGTCTCTGTACCTCACAAGCTTGTGGTGGGAGGCGCGGTTGGTGAATTTCTTTGGATCATCGAGGTCAGACTCAGAGAATGCCTTGGCCTTCTTGTACGAGGCAGTATTGGACATGGCATAGAGGTCGAACAGCTGTGGCACTGGAGCCTTGTTCTCTCGCGCCTAAAAGAGAGGAACAGAGTATTAGTTGAGGGCTCAAGCTAGCATGAAGAATAAATTTGCATGAATCATGAAGCAAACCACATACCCAGTTTTCCCCGTACTGATGTAGGTTGACGCTGCCTAGATGGTGTGGGACACCTTTCATTTTGCCACGCTTGTCCTTTGCAGTGTCGTGGGTGGAGCTCCATTGGGGAGAGCACCACTCATCCACCAACGCCTCCCAACAGTCCATCCTATCCGCACACCATCTCGGGGGCACCTAAGTTAAGCAAGAGAAATTTGAGCGCTACGCCTACGAATCAAATCAAGGAAACTAAGTACAAGGCCTTAAGAATAGGTAATTACCTTCATGTACTTCTCCTTACTCAAAAACTTCTCGCGGCACTTCTCTCTTTTCCTCCTAATACCAGCCGAGGCGAAGTAGTCTCGAATAGCCTGCGTCCGAGCCTCGTGCCGAAAGTTTTGAAGTAGGCGCCTGCACTCGTTGTCGATAACCAGAGCCGCGGCCTCCTCCTGTCCCTCAGCACACCTGTAGAAGGTCTGCAATAAAACAAGAAAACACGGATTAGTACAATCACTAGGGTTGCCAATCAAAGAAGAAAACACAACGTAGACGGCAAAGGAGAAATTACCCAAAACGTCTGGATCACAATGTCGGCCACCTTGTGGCACTCGACATCGCCGATCCTATGCCCCGGCGGGGCCGGGGCAGCCAAGTAGTGCTCCCAGGTCATTCCTAACTCTGGAACCCGGCCCTCACCGGGCAACGTGACCCACCCCAGGAAGCTCTGGCGACAAATCACACCAAGGACACTGTTGGGCCTGCGGACATGAGGCTCGTGTGTCCAAGACCTGCAGTATGACAAGGCCAACGCATTAGATATTCGAAGAAACGTGAAGGCAAAAGGTTAAAAAAGAGTAAATGCACTTACTTGGCCCCGTTAGGCGCAATCAACCACCTCTGGTCGGGGGTCGCCGGGGTGGGCGGGAGCTTTGTACCACCACGCTGGTAGACTTTGCGCCCCTCAACCCACTCACCCTCGCTATAGCTATCAGAACTATAGCCACCCTCAGCACGGCCACTCGACTCCGTCGAGTTCCGCTGCGACTCAGCGTGATCCCTGCTGAGCTCCAGAGTCTCGTGGGACGAAGGCTCGTCGGCCCGAGGCTCGTCGGCCGTAGGCGCGTCTGCCATAGGCTCGTCGGCCCGAGGCTCGTGGACCGGAGTCCGAGACGGGTCCACCTCAGGCGGCACCATCTCAGACGGAGCACTCTTGTGGTCGGGTGAATCAGCTAGGGGTGGCGGCGAGGAAGGCGTAGTAGCAGCCTTCCTACCTCTCCCGCCGCCACGTCCACCTCTACCAGCCTTCTTCCCCCCCGACCTCTCCCGGCCGAAGAAGAAGCGACCGCCGGTGGTGTCTGCATAGTGAGATCCAGCGCTCTCCGGAGGCTATGGGGTGGAATGGAACTACCCCTCCCACCACGCGCCGAGGTAGGAGCCTCGGAGCGCTCTCGACCCGCGCCCACCATCTGTCAACACCTGCAATGACAAAGAGTAAACGAAATTAGTACAACATAAAAAGAATGAATACCTGACATGAATAATATGTATATAATTTAAGTGTATCATCATCATGAACATAAAAAAAAATTGAATACCTAAAAAATTGAATATATACCTAATTTAAGTGTCGGGGTGTCGTGTCGGGGTCGGGGTGTCGGGGTGTTGATCGTGTCGGGGTCGGGGTGTCGTGTCGGGGTCGGGGTGTCGGGGGTGTCGTGTCTAGGTGTCGTGGTGTCGGGGTGTCAGGGGTGTCGGGGTGTCGGGTTCGGGGTGCCGTGTCGGTGTCGGGGTGTCGGGTCGGGGTCGGGGTGTCGGGGTCGGGGTGTCGGGTCGCGGTCGGGGTCGGGGTGTCGGGTCGGGGTCGGGGTCGGGGTGTCGGGTCGGGGTCGGGGTCGGGGTGTCGGGTCGGGGTCGGGGTGTCGGGTCGGGGTCGGGGTGTCGGGTCGGGGTCGGGGTGTCGGGTCGGGGTGTCGGGGTCGGGGTGCCGTGTCGGTGTCGGGGTGTCGGGTCGGGGTCGGGGTGTCGGGGTCGGGGTGTCGGGTCGCGGTCGGGTCGGGGTGTCGGGTCGGGGTCGAGGTTTTTCCTCTTTTTTTCTTTTCTTCTTCTTCCTCTTCTTCCTTTTCTTCATTTTCTTCCTTTTTTTTTCATTCTTCTTCTTCTTCTTCCTCCTTTCCTTTTTCCTCTTCTTCTTCTCCTCCTCTCCTCTTTTTTCTTCTTCTCCTCCTCCTAACCTAATTAACCTAATTGATGTCGAAACCAGTAGCATCTAACTAATTAACCTACTCAAAAAACCTAATTAACAACATCTAACTAATTAACCTAATTGATGCATCTACTATCTACTAACAGTAGCATCTATATATATCTATAATCATGATATTAAAAAAAAGGGAAAAAACAGAAAAACAGAAAAAGAAAAAAAAAAAAAAGGGCAGAGGTGGGGGAGCTCACCGGAGGGGGTGCCGCCGGGGGGCTCATCGAGGGGGTGCCGTCGGGGGGGCTCGCTGGGGGTGCCGCCGGGGAGGGCTCGCCGGGGGGGGCTCGACGGGGCGGCGGCGCGTGGCCGCTGCGGCAGACTGCGGGGCGGCGGCGCGGGGCAGCGGAGGTGCGGGGCGGCGGTGCGGGGCGGCGGCGCGGGGCAGGGCGGGGCGGCGGCAGGGGCAGGGCAGGGCGGGGCGGCGGCGCTGAGACAGAGAGGGAGAGAGAGATGTGTGTGAGAGAGAGAGAGGCTTTGGGCGCGGGGGCGAAAATTAAGCCCCCCTCTTTGCCGTCTGCTGGCAGACGGCAAAGACGGTGACCGTTAGCCCACCCCCGCCGTGACATTGTGGGCCCCACCCTCACCTCGTTGCCGTCTGCTGGCAGACGGCAAAGAAATTTTTGCCATCTGCCAGCAGACGGCAAAGAAGTGGCAGATGGAAAAGAGCTTGACCTAGCCAGTGCCGTGCCCCGTGGGGCCCACTTTGGTCTTTGCCGTCTGCTGGCAGACGGCAAAGAACTCTTTGCCATCTGCCAGTAGACGGCAAAGAAGTGCAGATGGCAAAGACCCTCTTTGCCATCAGCTGGTTCTTTGCCGTCTGCTTTGGAAAGACAGACGGCAAACAGCCTCTTTGCCATCAGCTGGCAGATGGCAAAGAGCTGGCAGATGGCAAATAACTGAATTCCAGTAGTGTGTGAAGTTATACTAGGATTGTATGTGGAACGCAAGACGGTTAGGTGGTCCCTCCAAACGGAAAAGATCTGTCGTGGTTTTGTCACGGTATATGTCCGAAGACTTAGGTTCGAGGCCATCACTAAGGCGGTGGACTCAAAGGGGTTGGTCGAGATGAAGGGCACGAGTTTACCTAGGCTCGGCCCCTCAAGAAGAGGTAAAAGCTTACGTCCTGCTTGTGTTGTATTGATTGGAGTATCGATTACAAGGGAGCGGATTCGCTTGACCTAGTTCTCGATTTATTGGTTTCTGTTTAAGCCGCCCCAGGGTCTCGCCTTTATATAGGAGGTCAAGGCCCTGGGTTACACGAGTCCTAAACCGACTCACACAACGTAGTTTATCCTGCCTCTAAGCCGCCTTGCCATCATGGAGAAGCCGTCTCCGGGCGGCTCAACCGCCCGGGTCTCACACCATCTTCTATCTCCAAGCCTTCATTTTGGCCCGCCTGGTAAGCCGCTATGCGGCCTGGCCTTCATCTTCCGGCCCACCTTAAGGGTCTTGCTTATGAGCCGCCAGGTATGACCCGGCCCCTCCTGGGTGGGTCTTACCATGGGGTTATATCCCCAACATTAGGCCACAGATTGATTTGAGCCTGTTCATGTCAATCTTCAAACTCACTTGGCGGCGAGTCTCACATTTCTATCACCTCAGAAAGAAAACTTATAACCCGCCGTGACGTCACGCCGAATATATTAAAAAGATTCTGTGACATCCGCAGCGGATCCTTTCATTAAACGGTCGGCCCGAAAATCGAGGCGCCCCTTCCGATCAATCATCACTGCACCTCCTCGACTTTCACGCGCACTGTTGCCATCCCACCTCATAAATAGGGATACGAGGGCCCCCCTTCCTTTTCTCCGCCGCCGCTGCCTTCTTCCTCCTTCAGACGCCGACATCTCTAGCACTCCGCTGCACCGACCGGTCCTCGCCGTCATCCCCAACGCCGGCCGTTGCATCAACCTGAGTTGGTCCAGAGCTTCGCCGGCCCGTCCGCATCCGCAAGGTACCATTCTCGGCCCTTGCCTAATCTGTAGTTATCTCCATTAGGATCTTCCCGAGTTCATCGGGTTTCTCTAGTGTTCTTCGCTGTTCTTCGCTGTTCTTCGTAATGTAGATTGCAAGCGTCCCCTTGAATCTTATGCCGCTGACTATCAGTTGCGGTTGTCCTGTTAATGCCAATGCCCGCTTGCTATAGATCTGCATAGCAGTCTTCTTCACATGCTGTCCGCCTTTTCTTCCACTCCCCCTTTTTAGGTTTTGAATACATTTCCTTTATCCTCGCCCGTAGATCTTGCATCCACGGTTGTAGTATGTGAAACCTGTTTGTCCATACTTAACCCGCCGTTACATTGCCGGCTCTCTGATAAAATATGTCGGCGGGTTAATACCTCATCATCATGCCGACCATAACTGCCTTATTTATTTGACGTTTTTCTAACCCGCCATATTCTGCGCCTTCTCACAGCTTGACCCGCCACCATGTCGAGAGCACCTGCATCTTGTGATTGGGTTGGCTCCGGAGTCACCGAGCAGCTTTTGCTTGACCTCGTAGAATCGGGTATCTTGCCGGCTCAGGACGTTATACATTGGCGGGTTCCAGGGCCAGAAATAAGACCCACCCCTCAGGAAGGAGAGGTTGTCGTGTTCAGGGATCACCTCCTCCGTGGTTTTAGCCCGCCCGGGTCAAAAAAATTCCGGGACGTCCTTCATTCCTTCAAGCTTCACCCTCAAGATATAGGTCCAAACTCTGTCACCAATATGTGTCAGTTTCAAGTTTTATGCGAAGTTTACCTGCAAAAAGAGCTGTCCGTTGACCTCTTCCGTGACTACTTTTACGTCAACTGCCAAACTGAAGTGGCGGCTGGACCAAGTTTGGAGCTCGGCGGCGTTTCCATCCAGAGACGGAGAGATTTTCTCTACCCAGCAGCTGTCTTAACAAGTCACCCCAAAGACTAGAACAAGACTTGGTTTTATTGCAAGGACACGTCTCCCAAAGAAGAGAACGCACTGCCGGGTTACCGTCCTACCTGACTTTGCACCTCCGGAGAGCTTCCAGACCGGATGTCCGCCGCAGAACGAGCGAAATATGCTCCGGCTTTCGCGAAGATCAGGGCCTTAATGGCAAACGGCTTGACTGGCATCGACTTAACCCGTTGCTGGGTTAGCTGGAAAATCTTGCCACTGAGCCGACGTGACCGACTCATGCACCAATTCACGGGTGAACCAAATGACCCTCTCTGCTTCAATGCCACCTCCTTGACAGAGCAAGATATCAACTCTTCTGTCAAATCACTTCTCGGTGAAAAACAAGAGATTTGCAAAAAAGTTTGGCTAAAACCCTTTTGCGTCAAGAACCCGGCTCCAGCTGTAAGAAACTTTTTCCAACAAAATTGCTCATTCTTGTCTTAACCTTCTGCCTTGCTCATTTTAACCTTTTTTGGCGGTTTATACATAGGCCGGCTCTTCTTTCTGGAAGAAGAAATATAATCCTCCTGTGAGGAAACCTAAGGCGGGTAAAACCCGCGCCCAGAAGAAGAAAACTGCTGCTCAGGAACCACCTGAGCTTGACGACTCGGAGGTAGAACTTGACTCTCTTGGCCGTCTCTTTATGCAACTTATTGACGATAATTATTCACAGGAGGAAACGGAGACAAGTCATGCAGATGCCCCTGAGGTAACTTACATTTCCTCTGACTCAGAAAACTTTCCACCAGAGAAAATACGGTGGGTCATCCGGAAAGTTCCATTTTCTCATCCTCTTGCTTATTTAGACCCCGATTTTCTTTTGAAAAAGCAACAGCACACTTCCAGACGTCAGACCCGGAGCACCGGCTCTGAAGAGCTTTTGAGCGGTTTACCAAATTCTCCGGCTACTCGGAAACGGCCTGCTGAGGTACTCTTTTAACCAAGTCCGATTTTTAACAGTCTTGCATTGTAACCTTACTCTTTTTTGTTTATCGTCTTAACTTTTTTAGGAGTCACCTCCTTCATCTGGTGACTCTACTGCATCCAAGCTGCCTCCTCTGAAGATCAACCCGGAGTGCGTACCTTTGTATTTGCATCATACCTTTTTACCATCCTTGTCCTTTATGTGACACTCTTTTTGTTTTCCAGGGCTCAAGCAAAACGAAGGAAGACCGGCGGGTCTACCGCTGCCCCTACTGCCCAAGAGCCGGAAACTGCTAAGCCGGATTCCCCTGCACCTCATGTTGAGCCCACTCAGGCTAGAAAAGATGCATCTGCCGGCATTCCTCAACCCTCTGAGTCGGCTGATGATGACATGGCCACTCCTGAGAGTCCACCAAAGGCTGATCCTAAGCCGCCAAGCCCTTCAACAGCCGCCGAAGACACAGCTCACCCAGAAGTTGTTGTCACTGGGACGGGTTATCAATTCCCTGATCCCCATGTGTTAACGAAGCACGCCTGCCAGGCTGAGACAGGCTCACCAGAAAAGCTCGAGTTTGAATTCCCCGTGTTAGAAAAAATGACTGCAGATGAACTTCATGCTGGTTTAGTATTGGACTAATGAAGAAGAAATATGAGGTACTCCTCCTCTCTTACTTTGTCCTTATACCCTTATGTAGCCCCCAAGAGCTGGTTTAGTATTGCAAATAGTAGACCGGGTCTTCCAATTCTTGTCATAATTCAAATTGCTTAGCTTGTAGCCCCCCCAGTATCGGGTTAATATAGATATTAAGCCGATACTTATTTGAAGAGTTGATCCAAGGGTAGCCCCCAAGTCCGGGTCATTATAAAAATGATGAGCCGGAACTTCACTATAAACTTGGAAAGCGCCGTACGTAGCCCCCAAGTGCCGGCTTATCTTTACGAAGATGAGCCGGAACTTCATTGTAGACTTGGAAAGCGCCGTGTGTAACCCCCAAGTGCCGGCTTATCTTTACGAAGATGAGCCGGAACTTCATTGTAGACTTGGAAAGCGTCGTGTGTAGCCCCCAAGTGCCGGCTTATCTTTACGAAGATGAGCCGGAACTTCATTGTAGACTTGGAGAGAAAACACAGACATTAGCCCCCAAGTGTCAAGTATATTGCTTGCAATTTGCTTGAGACTTGTATCGTAATAGTTTCATCAATCGTGCACTTAATATCTCGTCTTGGCGACTTAGACCTCCTGAACTTTTTGTTTTTGTACGATGCAGGAAGCTTTGGATACGGCCGAGTCTGATCTGACCAGGCTAAAGGAAAATGTTGCTTCGCAACAAACCGCCCGGTCTGAGGCGGAAGAAAAATGGCGGGTTGCCGTTGAAGAACTTAAGAAGGTTGAAGCTGACTTTGCTGCCTTCAAAAAGACTGCTGAGTCTACACAAGCCGCCCTGACCAAACGTGCAGATGATGCCAACCAGCGGCTCAAGCTTGTGTCAGAAGAGCTACAGACCCTCAAGCGTCATATATCCCGGATGACTTCTGCTATCTTTGGTAAGTACTGAATACTTAACAAATTTCCTTGCCCTGTTGAAAAAACTGTTCGGGCGGCTTATAATGCCTCACATCTTTGTAGGTCAAAGAAGCCGCCAATTATCTTCTGATAGCTTGTTGAAGCTGAAAGCAGTATACACCTTGACAGAACAGCTATACTGTGGGACCCTTTGCACCATCAAAGCGATGCTGACTGAAAAAAGCATCCCCAAATTCATGAAGGGAGTGACAGAGCTCTTGTCAACTCTGCCCAAGCAAATTGATGAGTTTAAACGATCAGCTGCCAGAAAGGGAGCAATGGCCGCGCTAAGCCGGTCTCTGGCCTTTGCCCCTGAACTGACTGCAGAAGAGATGATGGATGGCTTTCCATCCAAGAAGGATGACGGCTCAGACTTTACGGAAGCTGACTATGCCAAGTGTATGAAGGCCTCCCGAGTACTCGCATCAACACTTGTCAATGAAATTGACCTGACGTCATACCAGGCGGCTTATGGCGAAGACAGCAAATGAGTGCGCTGCCCAACGTTTGAAGCCAGAGACCTGACTCCTGCACGCCGTAAGACACTCTTTGCTCCTGAAATTGACCTGTCTCCCCTCTTTGATGAGGCCCAGTTTGAAGCTTTAACAAACTGCAACTAGGATGTGGACAATCTTCAGATCGAAGAGGTCGAAGACCCACCGCAGGATGACCCGCCATCGAGCTGAACACTTGCTTCTTAAGTTGATAACACGGCTTTCTGAGCCGCCGAGACTGGAAGTGTATAAAAAACTTTTAAGTCCGTTGCATTTTGGGCTCCCTGGAGAGCATTGTAATAGGCGTAGAAAAACTTGACTGCCTGAGCCGTACCATCACGTACGTATGAATCTTTGCACAACTTGATGCACTTTGATCTATCTTGTGTTCTGCTCACAATATCTTGTCATCATATTTCACGGCGTCTTATCTTGGGAGATAAGTCCTACAAACAAACAAGACAGAGCATGCTCTGTATTGCTGTGAGGGCGGCTTGAAAAAGCACAACCCGGAGATGTTAAATCTTTCATGACCTTGCTTTTTCGAAAACTCATATGCCGGCTCTTATGGCATGAACTTGTTGTCTGAACTCTTAGCAGTACAGGGTCTCTAGTGAGAGTGACCGTCAACTCTTTTGAACGGCTCAGGGTCTCTAGGCGAGATTAACTGGTAAGAGCAACAACAAACCATAAAGAGGCGCAGCAGGGCATGAGTACCCCAGGGCCCATAAGCTACTTCTCACGTGACATAAATCCGTCGTTTGAACCTTAAACAGTGCAGGGTCTTTAAAAGAGTAACTGTTTAAGAGTACGAACGGGCCACATAGCGGAGAGTATGCAGCAGATGGGTGAGTTTATCCTCGCTTTCCGTAAGCGGGCCCTCACGTGACAAGAGCCGCCGGTTGAACCTTGACCAGTACAGGGTCTCTAGTGAGAGTGACTGCCAAATACTTTGAGCAGCTCAGGGTCTCTAATCGAGATTAACTGGTAAGAGTTCGGCGGGTCACCTGGCGGAGCAGCAGCAGCATACAGGCAGGTTTAACTCGAACTTGCGGTGGCTGAAGAGCCGATCAAGAGGGTGTGTAAGCAAAACCCGGCGGGTTGGAAGCCCCCAAATGACCTTTCTTGACGGAGTCAACTTGTTGGGTATATAACCCAGCCTTACGGTGGCTGAGGAGCCGATCAAGAGGGTGTGTAAGCTAAACCCGGGCGGGTTGGAAGCCCCCAAATGACCTTGTGGTTGAGTCCACTTTTGCACAATCTGAAGTATATAACAGGCAGAGGCCCCGGCTTGCAGGGATGCCAACTTTATTATATATATAAAAGGTATATACAATGATGATGTACATTGATGGGAGTCGATGACTCAAGTATAGTAAGGCCGCAGATGAGCGATATTCCACGGCCGGTGGGTCTCCTGTCCAGAAGTGCGTGACTCATCTCGTACGTCAATGAGATAGTATGATCCATTGTTGAGATTTCTGCTGACCACAAAGGGTCCTTCCCATGGAGGAGATAGCTTGTGCGCATCCGTCTGATCTTGAATCAGACGCAACACCAAGTCGCCTTCCTGAAACGTCCGGGTCTTAACTCTGCGGCTATGATAGCGACACAGGTCTTGTTAATAAATCGCCGATCGAGCCGCCGCCAGATCACGCTCTTCATCCAAAGCATCTAACGCGTCCTGACGCGTTGTCTCATTATCTGTCTCATCGTAAGCCACCACCCGCGGCGAGTCATGTCGTATATCACTTGGTAACACAGCTTCTACGCCGTAAACCATAAAGAAAGGCGTATAGCCTGTTGACCTGTTGGGGGTAGTTCTGATGCTCCAGAGAACCGATGGCAACTCCTCCACCCAACAACCCGGCGTTCGCTGTAGGGGAACCATAAGCCGGGGCTTGATGCCTCTCAAGATCTCCTGGTTAGCACGCTCTGCCTGACCATTGGATTGTGGATGAGCAACCGCAGAAACGTCAAGCCGGATGTGCTCACTTTCACAGAACGCCTGCATAGCCCCCTTGGATAGGTTTGTGCCATTGTCCGTGATGATACTATGAGGGTAACCAAAACGGTAGATCAATTTTTTGACAAACTGAACCACCGTAGCCGCGTCACACCTGCTGACCGGCTCAGCCTCATCCCACTTGGTAAACTTATCCACCGCCACCAAAAGGTTGGTCTTCTTGTCTTTAGATCTCTTGAAGGGCCCGACCATATCAAGCCCCCAGACCGCAAACGGCCAGGTGATTGGAATCATCCGCAGTTCCTGAGCCGGTACGTGAGCACGTCGCCCGAACTTCTGACATCCATCACACTTGATGACCAAGTCTTCCGCATCCTTATGAGCCGTCAGCGAGAAAAAACCATGCCGGAAAGCCTTGGCCACCAAAGATTTTGAGCCGGCGTGATGACCACAATCGCCGGCGTGAATTTCATTTAAAATCTCCTTACCATCTTCAGGAGAAACGCAACGCTGAAAAACGCCAGTGACGCTGCGCTTATGTAACTCGCCATTGATGATAGTCATAGATTTAGATCACCTTATGATTTTTCTCGCCAAAGTCTCGTCCTCAGGTAACTCGCCACGAGTCAAGTACGCCATGTAAGGCAACGTCCAGTCAGGGATAGCATGCAGAGCCGCCACCAGCTGCCCCTCCGGGTCAGGTATAGCCAGATCCTCCTCTGAAGGTAGTTTAATAGACGGGTTATATAACACATCCAAGAAAACGTTAGGCGGCACCGGCTTACGCTGAGAGCCTAGTCTTGACAATGCATCAGCCGCCTCGTTCTTGCGACGGTCAATATGATCCACCTTATAACCCTTGAAGTGTCCAGCAATGATATCCAATGCCTGACGATCAGCCGCCATCCGTGGGTCTTTGGAATCCCACGTGCCTGAAACTTGCTAAGCCACGAGGTGTGAGTCGCCAAGACATCTAACCCAGCTCAGGTTCATCTCCTTAGCCACACGGAGGCCATGAAGTAAAGCCTCATCCTCAGCTGCATTGTTAGTACAAGGAAACATCAGCCTTAGCACATAGCAAAACTTGTCACCTCTAGGGGAAGTTAAGACAACTCCAGCCCCTGACCCTTCCAACTGTCTGGATCCATCAAAGTGAATCGTCCAGTATGTGTTATCCGGATTAGCTTCAATACCACGCTCAGAGACTAGAAACCCCAAGAGCTTGCCTGCAGGTACCCTGAAAACACACTTTGCCGGGTTAAGCATCATCTTGTAAACCCGCAAATTATCGAACGTTTCCTTCAGGTCGTCAAGTAGAGTCTCCTTCTTCCTTGACTTGACCACAATATCATCCACATAAGCATGAACATTGCGCCCAATTTGACCATGAAGACAGTTCTGCACACAACGCTGGTAAGTCGCCTGGGCACTCTTGAGCCCAAAAGGCATAGATACATAGCAGAAAGCACCAAAAGGCGTAATGAAAGCCGTCTTCTCTTGGTATTTAACTGCCATCTTGATCTGATGATACCCTGAATAAGCATCCAGGAAGCATAAACTCTCACAACCCGCCGTTGCATCAATAATCTGGTCGATACGGGGGAGAGCAAATGGGTCAACTGGACAGGCCTTGTTAAGATCCGTGTAATCCACACACATACGCCACGTGCCGTTCTTCTTGAGTACTAACACCGGGTTAGCAAGCCACTCCGGGTGAAAAACATCAATGATGAACCCTGCTACCAAGAGCCGGGCCACTTCTTCTCCAATAGCCTTACGCCTCTCCTCATTGAATCGCCGGAGGAACTGTTTGACCGGCTTAAACTTAGGATCCACATTAAGGTGGTGCTCAGCGAATTCTCTCGGTACACCCGGCATGTCAGAAGGCTTCCATGCGAAGATGTCCCGATTCTCATGGATGAATTCGATGAGCGCGCTTTCCTATGCAGGGTCCATGTTAGCCCCGATAGTGAACTGCTGTGATGAGTCGCCCGGCGTGAAGTCCACCAACTTGGTATCTTCTGCCATAAACTTGAGGGGTGGCTCAGATTCCGTGTTAGGCTTCTTTAATGGAGTCATATCTTCCAGGTCAACATTTTCCTTATAAAACTTGAGCTCTGCCTCAGCACAACTTGACTCTGCGTAGGCTGCGTCACCTTCCTCACACTCAAGAGCCGTCTTCCGATCACCGTGCACGGTAATCGTTCCATTCAACCCGGGCATCTTGAGTTGTAAGTAAACATAGCAAGGCCTAGCCATGAACTTGGCGTAAGCCGGCCGTCCAAACAGAGCGTGATATGGGCTCTTGATTTTGACCACTTCAAACCACAAAGACTCCCCCCTATAGTTGAATTCATCACCAAAAGCTACCTCCAAAGAAATCTTTCCCACTGGATAAGCTGATTTTCCGGGCACCACACCGTGAAAAACTGTTGAAGAGGGCCTAAGATCCTTGTCAAGCAAACCCATCCGGCGGAAAGTGTCATAATATATGATGTTGATGCTGCTGCCACCATCCATAAGTACTTTAGTGAACACGTGTCCTCCCACTTGGGGGGCAACTACCAAAGCCAGCTGCCCCGGGTTATCAACACGCGGCGGGTGATCCTCCCTACTCCAAGTTATGTCATACTCAGACCACTTCAAATACTGTGGGAGAGCCGGCATGACTGCATTAACCGCCCGCTTACGCACCTTCCGGTCTCGCTTGTCGAGGCTGGTTGTAAAAACATGATACTGACCCCCGTTGAGCTGTTTCGGGTTACTCTGGTACCCCGATTGGTTATTCTGCTGCTGGCCTCCACCGCCAGGCTGTTGATGATGACCTCCTTGATTGCCTTGACCCTGGTAACTGGATCCTGAGCCGCCAGCACCAAAGTCGGCTCCTGAGCCGCCCGGCCCTGAACCGCCTGATGGACCATTACCGTTATTACGATGCTGTTGAAGGCTGTAATCCCGGAACTGCCGCATAATACTGAAATCCCTCCAAGTATGGCCTGCCGGCTTATCAGGCAGGCTGTGCTCTGGACAAGGTTTGTTGAGCATCTCTTCCAGGTTGAAAGGAGCTTTGCCCTTGTTAAAGGGTGGCCTGAAATTCCCATTGCCCTTAGCACGATTGTTCCCAGCGCTGGTGTTCGCCACCAATTCTGACCCGCCGTCCGGGTTCTTCCGCTTGCCCGGTTTGCTATTACCGGCCGCGTTTTGCTGGTGACCCTTGCCATTGTTGTTTTTCTTACCCTGACCCGATTTCTCATCATCGGAGCCAGGGTCCTTCGTGTTATCGGAGTATGCATACTTGGTGAGAGCTGCCATGAGCTCCCCCATATCCTGGCACGTGTGCTTGAGCCGGCCAAGCTTCTGCTTCAAAGGCGTGAAGTGGCAATTCTTCTCTAGAATCAAAACTGCTTGAGCCGCCGTGATCTATTCAGAAGAGTGGATGATGGTTGAGACCCGCCGGACCCAGTGATGAGCTGACTCGTCGTCACGCTGCACACAATGGTCCAAATCCACAATCGTCATGGGCTGCTTGCACGTTCCTTGGAAATTTTTGATGAATTTCGCCTTCAATTCGGCCCAGGAATTAATGGTGTTGGGTGGCAAGCCCTTCAACCACGTGCGAGCCGGCCCTTCCAGCATCATGATGAAATATTTGGCACATACTGCGTCACTGACGTCTAACATCTCCATGGCTAGCTCATAGCTTTCGATCCAAGCCTCTGGAGGTAGGTCAGCAGTATAATTGGGCACCTTGCGAGGACCCTTGAAATCCTTCGGCAGACGCTCGTTCCGCAGAGCCGGCGCTATGCACGGCACTCTCACAGCCCTGGAGGTTACTCCTGCTCCTACTGAGACGGAAGGTGCAACTGTGGGTTCCTGATAAGCCGCCGCCGCCGCCAGAGCCGCCGCTTCTCGCTGTGCCCTTCCCGATCCACCAGCGCCTGAGCATCCAGAGCCGCCCGATCGACTTGCCGCGGGTTCCGATGTCGCTCACTGCTAGAAACCGCCGGTGACTCATAGCGCCGGCTGTAGCTGCGGCTGGGG
Organism: Elymus sibiricus; assembly: GCA_039707655.1. Lineage (NCBI taxonomy): Eukaryota > Viridiplantae > Streptophyta > Magnoliopsida > Poales > Poaceae > Elymus > Elymus sibiricus. The sequence goes on from CM077675.1 coordinate 532,143,142, forward strand.
ATGGGGGTTGAATGCACGCGACTCCGGCTATAAGTGTATTTCTCCTGCTGGGCCACCGCCGTCCGCAGGTATCCAATAGCGTTCCGCACCTCCTCTGCAAAAGGAGCCTCGTCGGGGATGGGAATTGTATCAAGCCTGGTGGCGGCCGCCACCATGTTCTCCGCCGAGTTAGAATAATGACCCGGTGGCGTCGGAAAAAGCTGTGGCGGGATCTGATTCTGGCGGGGTGGGTCTGGCTGCTGATGCTGAACCGCCGCCCGGCTTCCAGGTACTTCCGCCGTCCGGGTTACGGTCAAAGGCACATTCCGTCCCGTCCCTAGCGTGTTAAAAAGATTTCTGGCTTCATATTGATCCGTCAGGCGGGATTGATGCCTCATCCGATGAACCGCCGCTGCAGACTGCTGCTCTAGCTCAAGGCGGAAAGCATCCGCCCTAAGACGCTCCGCCTCAGCATCCATCTGGGCCTTCAGCGCGTTGATTTCCTGTTGGACTCCGGCCATCTGGTTCTTCAACCTCGTGATCTCCGCGTTGCGGCCCGCTTGGTTTTCAGCAGTGACCTCGGTTTCCATCAGGGTTGTAAGCTCGTTCATCAGATCCAGAAGAACTTGAGCCGGCGGCCTGCCAGCTCCAGACCCGGTTGCACCGGTTACTGTGCTAATGGGGGCCGGCGCTGAACCCGCCATGAAGACAGCAGCGTAGCTCGGCGGCTCGTAATCCTCCGGCTCATGATACTCTGACTCGGGGTAAGGCTCGACGTAGCCCCCGAGTCCACCGTTATGAAGCTGATAGATCGATTCCGTCTCCCCGCTCGAGGAACCATCCTCTGAGTAGATGAGCGTTTCTTCCCGCGACATAGAGCCCTCAAGCTCCATGCCCTGGGTGAAGCCGACGAACATATGCTTCCTGCCCGGGTTAACACGGGTGCGTTGCACGCGCCGGGCGGGTTGCACGCGCCGGGCCGGCTCGACGATGTCGGTGGAGACGTCCGGCCCGGGTTCAGATCCGCCGATCTTGCCGATGAAGACGTGGATTCCGCCGAAGGGGACCCGGAACCCGTATTCAATTGAGTCGGCCTCGGGGCCCCAGCCGGCGTCGTCGATGTAGAGCTTGCCACGGCGACTCTTGGTCATCCTGCCAACAGCGTACCCCTCGATCCCCGAGGGAGAACCCTTTGAGAACTCCACACCACCGAGCGCTAGCCCCACGGTGGGCGCCAACTGTCGTGGTTTTGTCACGGCAGATGTCCGAAGACTTAGGTTCGAGGCCATCACTAAGGCGGTGGACTCAAAGGGGTTGGTCGAGATGAAGGGCACGAGTTTACCCAGGTTCGGCCCCTCAAGAAGAGGTAAAAGCCTACGTCCTGCTTGTGTTGTATTGATTGGAGTATCGATTACAAGGAAGCGGATTCGCTTGACCTAGTTCTCGATTGATTGGTTTCTGTTTAAGCCGCCCCAGGGTCTCGCCTTTATATAGGAGGTCAAGGCCCTGGGTTACACGAGTCCCAAACCGACTCACACAACGTAGTTTATCCTGCCTCTAAGCCGCTTTGCCATCTTGGTCAAGCCGTCTCCGGGCGGCTCAACCGCCCGGGTCTCACACCATCTTCTGTCTCCGAGCCTTCGTTTTGGCCCGCCTGGTAAGCCGCTATGCGGCCTGGCCTTCATCTTCCGGCCCACCTTAAGGGTCTTGCTTATGAGCCGCCAGGTATGAACCGGCCCCTCCTGGGCGGGTCTTACCATGGGGTTATATCCCCAACAAGATCGAAGACGGGGTTCTCTACGTGTTTATTCTCTTTGGTCGTAGGGATTCCGTACTATTAAGAGGGAACCCACATTGGAAGGTCTTGGGTGAATCAGTTCTTTCGCACATCCATCTTCACCGAACTCACTCCTCCACATCATAGAGAGAGAGGCCCCTCTTTCCTTCTTGCTTGCCAGGTGCATCGCTGTCCCGACCTAATGAACTGCTCGCTCTAAGCTTCCGGTTTGACCAGCACTTCAGGGATGATACCCTGGAGGTGCTGCCCTGAGTTGTCCCCAGCGGTTGTACCGCTGCTCCCGGGCGGTTGTACCGCCAAATGCTGGGTGACCCAGGGTGGCAGCTCTGGACGGTTGAACCGGCCCAGCACCGGGCTTCAACCGGACTTGGTCCTATTGAGCTCCAGTTGTTGGGCGGACCTGGATCCGCCTACCCGCACATCACCGCCAACAGCCGCACCACCAGTCTCCCCGTCGACCCTGCAGCACCGCCGCCACTGCCCACCACCATGCTGCCGCATGAGCCGCCGCCACGCGCCGTCGCCGGAGATAGACGCCTTGCCACCAGCGACCCAAATCTGTGCTGGTGCCCCCATGCCCATGGATACCCCGCATCAGCCAAACCTGCGCGGGAGGGGAGGGAGCCTCCGCCACCGTCGTCAGCCAACAGGCTTTCCCCGGTGGCTTCCTCCAGCGGCGAAGGAGGGAGGCACGGGATCTGCGGCGGCCCGGCGGCTAGGATTGGGAATCCGCCCGAGTCGCCCAGGCGGGGGGCGACGCAGGGGCAGAAAACCCATGACCATGACCATGACCATGACCATGAAGGTGATGTCGTAGTTGCCGCTGCTGGTCGATTACCTCATGCACTGGATGCGCTACAAACTGAAGCTGAAGTTTGCAGTCAGGCACTGTAAAAGGCACAGGAATTGGGTATTAGCCAAGCCGTGGTGGAAACGGATGCGTTGCTACTTGTCCATGCGATCGAGACATCAAGCTATGATCTTTCTTCTAATGGAGTTTTGTTTAGGGAAATAAAAGCATTTGCTTCTCTGAATTTTAATTCTTTTTCTGTTGCCTATTGCCCTCGGGGTTGTAATCACGTTGCAGACGTTTTAGCGCTGCATGGGTCGAAGATGGTGCTTGCACCCCAAGCCGTATGGCCGGATCTGGCCCCTAACTTCGCCCAAGTTCTCGTGGCCAGCGATTCTGCTCGACACGTTGATTAATGGAATGAAATGTTCCAAGCTCAAAAAAAACATAAAATTAAATTCTGACCAAAATATCTTTCACAACAAATATTTTTCTCGCCAACACAATCTTAATATTTTGAGTCCATATCGTGACTTAAAGTTGGTGGTGATTTGTTTCAAAAAAAAAAGTTGGTGGGGTTTGGCTGCACGCATTCCACGGTGTCACGTATTTGAAATTGTAGGAAGTACGCAGTACACTTCTAGCAAGACACAAAAAGGTACAATATCCTGAAACTATGCATTGTTCTATGGAAAGGTGTTCACACCAGCAATGCCCTCCCTGTCGCCCCCGTGCGCGACCGGGACGGAAAACCAAGCTGCCGCCACCGTGGTCACCCCATCCACCTCTCCCTCCTCCCTCGCCGCTGCCAAAGGACGCAGCCGAGCAAAGCGGTGCCTCGGAGATCTCGTCTCCAGATGCGGAGTTCAGCACGGGCCAAGTCATCTAGAGCCCGGAAGCAGCACTGGGCGTTCCCTCGTTGGGAGTCCCGGCACAACAAGCGACATGCATGTATGTGAGAATCAGAAAAAAAAAATGACATCAGTGCAACGAAAGTTAGTTCCAAAATTTCAAATTGTCCTAACTCCCAGACCGTATATTCGATTTACGATTCATTCTCACAGTTTGCTTTATCTCAATGAGAGCTTCTATATTATAGCAGATATGTCTATGTTTCGCTGGAAAAAAAATCCAACTCACATGTAACCAGCTAGTGAGTAATGAAATTGCCATGGTATTTTACCCATGTGGTAACTTTGCTACCGATACAACGGCAATTCGGCATTTATTTATTATCTGGTGGCAACTTAAGGGTCCAAAATAGAGTTTGTCTGAAGATACCAAGGTGATATCTAGTTGCGAAGCCCTTGACGTTAAACACAATCTGTGAAAACAAATCGTGAATCGGGCGGACAGTTTTGGGATCAGCAGCAGTTTGAAATTTGGAGCGGCAGTAGTAGTAGGATTCCTAGCCATTGCCGTCCGGCAGAGTGCACGAAGTCTCCTTGTGTTCTTCCAAAGAACGATCCATGTAGTTTCAGTTCATTTGATCTGATCTGTAGCTCATTGGTCGTCTACTCACATTGTCAAATCACAAGGATGTTCAACACATTTGGGTCGAGGACACGGGTGTACCTCGAGGATGTCGCCGCCACCATGCCATTCTTGCTTAAATAGACTGGTTTCCAAATCCATCCCCAACCATAGGACAGATGGCTTCGTCAAGGAAGGATCCGAATAATCTTTATTCAGCGCCGCCATCGCCGCCGCCGAAGCCAAGACGATGAAAAACCTAAAAATCTAGACTACGAGGACTAAAAATGATCCACAAGCGTGGATCCCGTGACCCTCCTCAACACGATGGTGATTTAAAGTTGGTGGGGTTTGGCTGCACGCATTCTACGGTGTCATGTAGTTGAAACTGTAGGAAATACGGAATACACTTGTTGCAAGACACAAGAATATACAATATCCTGAAAGTATGCATTGTTCTATGGAAAGTTGTTCGCACCAGCCAGCCCCTCCCGGTCACCCCCGTGAACGACCTGAGGGAAACCAGGCTACCGCCACCGTGGTCGCCCAATCCACCTCTCTATCCTCCCTTGCGGTCATCAAAAGGGCCCAGCCGAGAACATCGGTGCCTGGAATTCGGCACTGGCCAAGGCATCTAGAGACTTGAAGGAGTGTTGGACGTTCCCTTGTTGGGAGTCCCGGCACAACAACCGACATGTAACCATGCATGTATCTGAGAACCAGAAAAAAAAACTTTGACATCAGTGCAACGAAAGTTACTTTCAAAATTTCAAATTGTGATAACTCCCAGACCGTATATTCTATTTACGATTCAGCCCCGCGGTTTGTTTTATCTCAATGAGAGCTTCTATATTAGAGAAGATATGTCTATGTTTCAATGGAAAAACAATATCCAACTTACATGTAACAACGTATTGAGTAATGAAATTGCCATGGTATTGTACACAAGTGGCAACTTTGCTACCAATACAACGGCAATTTCAGCATTCATTTATCATCGGGTGGCAACTGTAGGGTCCAAAATAGAGTTTGTCTGAAGATCTCGAGGGGATATATAGTTTCGAAGCCCTTGACGGTTAACACAATCTGTGAAAAAGAACCGTGAATCGGGCGGTTGGTTTTGTGTGCTATTTTCTTTGCCTCTTGCTATGTTTTCTATGGGTCGTGCATTAGCAAGTCGTTTTTTAAACCAAACAGATGCATGCAGTAGAAAGGCCACAAGTACGTTTGTGTCTAACGTCTAGTGTGTGAACGTTCCTTCTATATACTGAGCGTTATCTTTTATTAGTAAGAAGAGAAGTGTTAAACAGTTAAAGAACGAAAATTCAAAGTCAAGACAAATTCATTTTATGATATCAAATTTTATATTTTTACCCGTCCTAAAATACAATGCATACTAGATTATCCGGAGGAAACAGTATATGTCCGGTATGCATACATGCACGCAATATAAAAAACCCAACGTTTAATTGTCCTGGCCTAGGAGTATTTGTATAAGATCTATCACTGTCACTTGCGATGCATATACATACCGAAGGGTTTGATGAACCGATGTTTTGGCCGACAGATTTTGTACCAGTAGTTGGGGAACAGGAACGAAGTGAGAACAATGGACTAATGTTGTTACGGAAGGCGAACAAAGTGAGAACAACGAATATTGTGCACATGGAAACTCCAGAACTAAAAAAGAAATATTAGTCAACACAGACATAACCTTTGCCTATTATATACATATATACTAACTTCGTCGAATATAATCGATCTAATCTGTTTATACGAGCATAGGGCAGGCATAGCATAGCTTTAGCATCTCCTCATGCCGGTCCACCACCTGTACTGCCTACTCTCCTCCTCCTGCACCTCCTCCGGCGACGGCTTGACGTCCTCGTCAAGAAGGTTGTCCATGCGGGCGATGTACTGGTGCTTGAACCACCTGCGGTTGTGGCCGAAGCACTTGCGCAGCGCCGCCGTCGCCTTGATGCACGCCTCGACGTTGACGACGCCTGGACGTCCATTGTCGCTGTCCGAGGGGTTGCACTCGTCGGTTGCCTTGATGAACTCCTCGAGGCACCCGCCGTTCTCGACGTGGTGCCAGACCACGTGGAAGTCGCACTCGATCCCCATGGGGTGCCGGCGGTAACTTATGTGTTTAGAATGTAGGTTTATATATATATAATCTACTCTCGATCGCTCGGATGTGCACCCGCCGTTGCAAGCATATATATAAGTACGTGCGTGCAGCTCGGAGACTTGCAGTGCAAGGAATGTCCAGAAGCGATTTAATTACTTTCCCATGAACACACGGTCTCCAGTATGCGATTTCGGTCGTTCGGGCATTGGCTTTTGCTTGAAGTAGCGAAAGAGTCCGTGCGATTTCAACGGAAGAGTAAATGACACAGCTATTAACCTAATAATCATGTTCAAGGCCCTAATAGGTTCACCTCCTTTATTTTTACATTACATCACATTTGTGTTGCCGACGGTGGTCTCAGTGCTCACACAATAATAACGTGTTTGAATGTGGTCAGTTCTAAGATGTCTCTCTCTCCCTCTCTCCCTCGCGCGCGTGCACGCACACACTCGCTCAGAATAAGATGAGAAATATATTGTTCTTTCCTGCGAGATTTTTCAGAGGTGTGCATGCGTGGTTATTTTTGCCAGACAGGAACGGAGAGTTTTTGACAGCCGGGCCATGATCTGGGACGTCGGATCGTTCCGTGCGGCTGCGCCTATATATGTGAGGCATCTGCCAACTCCACCTCTTCGGATACTGTAAGGGAGAGGGGCGATTAGGTTTTTATGGAGCGATCTCATGCGACTACTCGTTGCCGTTCGTCTACTTCCTCTACGTCTGCGTCGCCATCGTCATAACCATGTCCACTTGTTGACACGAGAAAAATCTCATTTGCTCCGTGAGAAAAGAAGTGGAGGTGTTTGATTTCTCTCGATGTATCGGGGAAAAGAAAGGAAAATATGCGGGCGTGCCAGTGTACCATGGTGCACAAAGAAAAGTGATACGGCAAACAAGTATTTCATTGATCTATTTGGATGAACAAAACTACAGGACCCCATAAAAAATGCGCTTCGTGACCTACTAGTGCGGCCAGCCTGACTTTGGTGATTCCAGTCTCTTGGTTTCCGGGGCCTCGAAAGGCTACCGGTTAATTACTCCCGCAGGTTGCTCCGCGAGATATCTCCGATTAAGCCTTGTGGTCATCTTCATCGTCTTCGTTTCGTGTCCCCCAGAGCCCGCGTCTTGGTCGGTACACGCGTCCTAGTCGGTACACGCGCCGCAAGGAGCATGTCCTTTGCGGTGGCCGTGCCCGCCCTCGCCGTCGTGCGTCGTCGGTCTTGACAGCTGGAGTGGTTGATGTAGGGGTTGCATGGGAAGCGCTCGGCTCAAACTTCTCAATGACCAATAGCTTTCTTGGGGTATGCAAGGGGTTACGCCCTGCGGGAGTAATTGTTTGTTGAGACCGGCGTCAGTGTAAGACCGACGCATGCTCACATTGGCGTGGCCGGTGTAGTTGGCGCCTCGTCTTTGTCGGTGTCAAATCCGGCATATCTCGTAGTAGGGGTCCTAAGCTAGGCGTCTTGGAGCGATGGTAACACGGACACAGGATTTTACCCAGGTTCGGGCTCTCTCGAAGAGATAATACCCTACGTCCTGCTTTTGATTGTATTCATATGGGGTGTTGTACAGAGTACATGTATCTACCACGAGATTGTTCTAATGAATATGAGATGTCATATAATGATCTATTGACTAGCATGGCCTCGGTTTATATATGCACCGTAGGCCTAGGGTTTAGAGGAGTCCTTGTCTTGTGCGCCAAGTCTTGTGGAATCCTCCTTGTATTCGGCACGGGCTGCCCGAAGTGGCCCATTAGTGAATCGCCCTGGGGGTCCTCGGCCCGACCCCCTGGTCGGGAGACGGCGTGGTGAGTACCCCCTAGTCCAGGACACCATCAGTTGCCCCCTGAACCGGTCTTCAAGTTGGGGACGCTCCTCGCTTCTTTCGAACTGTTCTTCGTCTTCGGTCGTCGGTCTTGAAAACTGGTTCAACAAATCTTCCCATGTCCGATCTTGAGGATCGCCGAGCTGAATCCGTAGAGTTTACATGGCGGGCATCCGAGGAGCCCCTTTAAGTTATCGGCCATTATCAATGCCTTGTTATTTTTACGCCACACCTCGGGTTCAAGTGCTTCCCGTGCGGCGGTGTCCTCTTGCGTCCGAGCTCCAACGCCGAACTGCATCCGAGGTATCTTTTGCAGCCGAGCACCAACGCCGGACTGCTTCCGAGCTCCAACGCCGGACTGTATCCGAAGAGTCTTTTTACAGCCGAGCTCCAACGCCGGACTGCATCCGAGCTCTTGCGCCGGACTGTATCCGAGCGCCAGACTACATCCGAGGTGTCATAGATTACCTCGGTCTTGAGAAAGTTGAAGGGGTTCAACCGAGCTTAATGCCGGAAATGCCCTCTATGGAGCCAGCCACTTGCATCCGAGTTTTATGCCGGACTCCTTCTGAGGTGGTGCACCACCTCGGCCATGGGCTGATTTTTGTAAATTTAATTCCGATTTATGCAATGTATTCTTTGCCGAGATATATAGCCAGTAGCCCTCAAGGTGTGTGTCCGTTGAATGTCCGGCATGCACGTGAAGGAAAACATAAAACCGCTGATCTCAGTAGCCCCTGAGACTCAGGTCGATTCACAAAATCGGCCTGAGGATCAACTCCTGGCTCTGCAGCATACTTAGGAATAGAAACGCGGTGTAATATATTAGAGGAAATAGTGATCGGCAAGCGGGCCCTTGAGAGAGGGTCTTGAGAAGTTGCCATAATATATTAGCTTGATGCCGGATAGGTCCAGATGGTACCTATTGTTGTCCGAAGACACGTTTGCCGAACACTGAGCATTTTGAATTTTCTGCATTGAATAGGCAATGCAGTAGCCCCCGAGCCACTGGTCGGGTGGCAACACCAAATCAGGGGATCGATGTGCCCCTTTAATATTTGTAAATGATAAGCGCAAAGCCCAGTAGCCCCCGATACTTAATGTGGGCACGGGTGGCCGAATTAAGGATCGATATCCGGAGTAAATTGACTTTAAACACAATTTATGTGTAATGATTCTATGTATCCAAGTACTTTACATCATTAACGCGCGGATCCGCATTGTACAAAACTTTGTCGACCGACCATCGGCTTCAACCTCCTCGGCCAGTGGCCGGCGAGTGTTTGTCCTACTTTATTAAGCCTTTATGAGGGCAAAGATTTATGGCAAACAAGGCAATCCGGCCATACGGTTTTATAAACAAAGGTACGCGGAGAGATATGTTAGATTACTATTTAACGTAAGAAACATCTTCCAGAGAAAATAGTCCCGCTATCGGTTCCTTTCTTTGGGTTGTCATGCTGACCATGATCATGAAACCTCATCTCCGATCAATGTGGGAGGAAAATATTGAGGATTTAGTTGGGGGAAAGTTCCCGAACTCTGTGGTCCATAATGAACCGAAATTTTCACTTCCATCGTTGCCGACCAATTATATCCTTTAAGATGGCTAGCTTTCGGCTTCACCCAGTCTGAGGTACTAACCCGGATGACCCGGTAGTAACAATCACAGAGGTGCTCCCTTTACCGCCTAGCCGAACAATCCGGAACATAGGGGTAAGCACAGGAGCCAGGCAACCCAGCTTGGCCAAAATCTTAAGTCAAATTGATGCATATTTATGGCTTTATTACGATAATTATGGAAGGCAAATTCTCCATTGAGACTGTTTATAACCTGAAAGTGGCCCATCGTCGGCTTCCACCCCTTTGTAGATGCTACACAGGGCGTTTCCGTACTAACAATACAACCCTTAGCCGACGTCTCGGTGCCCGGAGGTGGTTGTGTTAGCGGAAACGAGGCAATCAGATATGCAAGCTTTATAACTTTCACTTAGTCATAGGAGTTTAAAGTTCGGGGCCAGTTACTAGCCCCCGAATAGTGTTCGGCATCAGCCGAGCTCAAACCAGTAACACTTCGGCCAATCTTATGAAAAGCCCATGGTTTAACACGGGATGACCTCTATCGATCTGTAGTTTGACACAGTCATCGGATCGCTGACCAGTTTACGCTCATTGTGACAGTCAGTTTTCGTCTTTGTCCACTTAGGCGCTTAACCATTCGAGCTGGAAGCACAATCGCAGTGGTTCTCCCTTTGCACACCTAGCCGAACAAAGCGGAACATAGGAGGCAAGCACAGGAGCCGGGCAACCCAACTATTGACCGAAGACACAATTCGAAACTGGTGCATATGAAGCAATATCCGAGAACGTTTTGCCGAGGACTCCTCGGAGTGCCTTGGCTTTTGGTGGGTTCGGCTCTAGTCGCAGCCCCCCGTTGATACTGCCGATGCTTTAAGTGTTCTGCGAGAATTATGCTCGGAAAAAATAAAAGTTTATGCAAAAAACTTTATGTTTAGATAAAAGAAAATTGTGCCAATCCGAAACTGGTCTTAAAATTTAATGTGTGCTTCGGTCGTGTTTTAACCTGATACATCCGATCTCCGGATTCCAAGCGGGTCAGCCTTTTGCTTCAACCTCCATATCCCGACGGCGGAGTGTTTCACTGAGGCCTGTTTAGCGAACTAAACTTGAGCGGCTTTAGAAAGAAACCAGGCTATCCGGCTATTGACCACACGCTAGTGTCGGAAAAAGGAGTAGTAGAAAAAGACTTTGCAACGACCAAGAAGAAAACACATTTATTATGAAACAGCTCATACAAATTTAAGAGCCCCCAAGTGACTTGGGTAAAAGAATTTTATGTAGAATGATTGTATGTACCGAAGTACTTATATCATATATGTGTTCGTCCGAACTTTAAACGCGTCTTAACCGACCGTCGGCTTCTCCCTCTTCGGCCAAGGGCCGAAAAGTGTTATCTACTACGCCATCCGAGGATATCGGAGGTGTTTCGAATAACCAGGCAATCAGGCCATTAGGCTATAACAGACAAAGCGCGCCTAGGGAACTTATGCTATATTACTATTTAACGTAAGAAGCATCTTCAAAGAAAATAGTTCCGCCAACGGTTCCTTTCTTTGGGTTCTCATGATTACCATGAGGGGTGTGCAATAGATTTATGTATGCTTGTCTTCCGTCGTGGCCGACCATAGTTGAAAACAGTAAGAGCGCTAGCTTTCGGCTTCACCCGTCTGAGGTACGAGTTCGGATGACCCGATCGTAACAATCGCAGAGGTGCTCCCTTTACTCCCTAGCCGAACAATCGGGAACGTAGGGGTAAGCACAGGAGCAAGGCAACCCAGCTTTGCAAAACACTTAAGTCAACATGATGCATATATTGGCATAAACACGAACAAGGAAGGGTGCGATACATTAATAATCATATGCAAGAGGAATGGTTTCATAAAGGAAGCCCCCAAGTAAACGGGGTATTTGAATTTGTTTGTAACAAACAAATTTTTGACAAAGAAAGTTTTTCGCAAACAACTTTTTGTCAAAAAAGTATAATGCTTGGTCGAACCGAACAAAATTTAAAACTGAAAGTGTTTGAGCATGAAAGTGGCTTAGCTGGTTAATGTGCTCGGTGTCGATGACGCGATCCGGGCTTGTGGCGGGACGAGGACGCCCATCGAACTTTGACAGATCCGGTGTGTAGTCCGCGGCATGACCGAGGTCCCAGCCCCCAAGCCCGTCCCAAGGTGACCGAACGAGGAGTTCGGCACTCCGAAGTAGTGTCACGGCTCGGCCGATGTGGCGAGGCGAAGCCTCTGGTCCAGCCGAGGTGGTGGAGTAGGTCGGCAAGGTGATGCCGGGGTGACCGCGTGACGGCAGTCGAAGTCGATTTTCTGCACTCATAAAATAGTGCAAGCCAAAAGTAATAACAAAGAAAGATAATAATATATTTTAAAAAAATTCTTCTACTTAGTTAATTTAAGTGAAGCAAATAAGTAAAGGAATATGGCCTGGGTGCCGAGGTGCCTGAACGAAGAGTTCGGCTTGACGAAGTGGCGACGCTGCACGGTCGATGTGGCGAGATGAAGTCCTCGGTCCAGTTAACATGGCGAAGCTGTGATCGGCGGACGCCGAAGTCTCATGCAGGTCGGCTGGTGACGCCGAAGTCTCATGCCAGCCGAGGTGTTGAAACATGTCGGCAGGTGACGCCGAAGCCCCCGGAGCAGGTTGATGAAGGCATGCCAAAGCCCCGGTCTAGCCGAGGTGACGGAGCAGATCGGTAAGGTGACGCTAGAGCCCCATGCCAGCCGACGTGTC
>CM077675.1:532160465-532217965 GCA_039707655.1 Elymus sibiricus
CACAAGCTTGTGGTGGGAGGCGCGGTTGCTGAATTTCTCTGGATCATCGAGGTCAGACTCAGAGAATGCCTTGGCCTTCTTGTACGAGGCAGTATTGGACATGGCATGGAGGTCGAACAGCTCTGGCACTGGAGCCTTGTTGTGTCGCCCCTAAAAGAGAGGAACAGAGTATTAGTTAAGGTCTCAAGCTAGCATGAAGAATGAATTTGCATGAATCATGAAGCAAACCACATACCCAGTTTTCCCCGAACCGACGTAGGTTGACGCTGCCTAGATGGTGTGGGACACCTTTCATTTTGCCACGCTTGTCCTTTGCAGTGTCGTGGACGGAGCGCCATTGGGGAGTGCACCACTCATCAACCAACGCCTCCCAACAGTCCATCCTATCCGCACACCATCTCGGGGGCACCTAAGTTAAGCAAGAGAAATTTGAGCGCTACGCCTACGAATCAAATCAGGGAACTAAGTACAAGGCCTTAAGAATAGGTAATTACCTTCATGTACTTCTCCTTACTCAGATACTTGACGCGGCACTTCTCTTTTTTCCTCCTAATACCGCGTCCGAGCCTCGTGCCGAAAGTTTTGAAGTAGGCGCCTGCACTCGTTGTCGATAACCCGAGCCGCGGCCTCCTCCTGTCCCTCAGCACACCTGTAGAAGGTCTGCAATCAAACAAGAAAACACGGATTAGTACAATCACTAGGGTTGCCAATCAAAGAAGAAAACACAACGTAGACGGCAAAGGAGAAATTACCCAAAACGTCTGGATCACAATGTCGGCCACCATGTGGCACTCGACATCACCGATCCTATGCCCCGGCGGGGCCGGGGCAGCCAAGTAGTGCTCCCAGGTCATTCCTAGCTCTGGAACCCGGCCCTCACCGGGCAACGTGACCCACCCCGGGAAGCTCTAGCGACAAATCACACCAAGGACAGTGTTGGGCCTGCGGACACGAGGCTCGTGTGTCCAAGACCTGCAGTATGACAAGGCCAACGCATTAGATATTCGAAGAAACGTGAAGGCAAAAGGTTAAAAAAGAGTAAATGCACTTACTTCTCCCCCTCCGGCGCAATCAAACACCTCTGGTCGGGGGTCGCCGGGGTGGGCGGGAGCTTTGTACCACCACGCTGGTAGACTTTGCGCCCCTCAACCCACTCCCCCTCGCTATAGCTATCAGAACTATAGCCACCCTCAGCACGGCCACTCGATGAGTCCGCACATGGGTTCGGCTGCGACTCAGCGCGATCCCTGCTGAGCTCCGGAGTCTCGTGGGACGGAGTCTCGTGGGACGAAGGCTCGGCGGCCCGACGCTCGTCGGCCCGAGGCTCGTCGGCCATAGGCGGGTCCACCTCAGGCGGCACCACCTCAGGCCCGAGGCTCCGGAGTCTCGTGGGACGGAGCACTCTTGTGGTCGGGTGAATCAGCTGGGGGTGGCGGCGAGGAAGGTGTAGTAGCAGCCTTCCTACCTCGCCCGCCGCCACGTCCACCTCTACCAGCCTTCTTCCACCCCCGACCTCTCCCGGCCGAAGAAGAAGCGACCGCCGGTGGTGTCTGCATACTGAGATCCAGCGCTCTCCGGAGGCTCTGGCGTGGAATGGGACTACCCCTCCCACCACGCGCCGAGGTAGGAGCCTCGGAGCGCTCTCGACCCGCGCCCACCATCTGTCAACACCTGCAATGACAAAGAGTAAACGAATTTAGTACAACTTCAACAGAATGTGCATCTACCATACGCCTTGATGCAGCATATATATGTAACTATGTAAGGAACTAATAGGTAATTACTTCTTCATTCTTCAGGCTTACATCCAACAGTTGGAGACAAGTAGGATTAGGCTAAGCCAAATTGAACAACAGGTTCAAGCAGGAAGAGTACAGGTAACTAAAACGGAAAACACCACTTGCTTTTTTTATTAACTGTCCTAGCTAGAGTTATCAATTAGTTCGTGACAACTGACAAACTCCATGCTAAATTAACTACTGCAGGGTGTCTTGTTGGGTACTGGAGATCACCACCAAGGCCTTCCTTCTGCCCCTTCATTTGGTAATTAATGAGACACTCAAAACCAATCAGTCAATCAATCCATCCCTTTAATTCTACGAATTACTAAAAACATCCTCTAAATGTGTCTCTGATTATGAATTTAGTTAACAATTAGTTAACAACTGATGCAATATTAATTCTAATATTCCATATGATATCTATGATGGACAGCTGGTATGCTTGACATGGAGTATGGGAGATGGGTGGAAGAACACAGCAAGCTGATCTTCCAGCTCAGGGCATTGTTGAACGACAATGCGCCAGACAACCAGGTGCAGGCTAGAAAGCACGGACACCGCTGGCGACGCCCGGATTCGACCGGCGACCGCTACCCCCAGCACCAACAGCCTATACTCGCAGGCGTAGCCTCGCAGGTAACCCAACAGCCTCTCCTATTCCTCAACCTCTTCCTCTTTTATTCTTCAGATTTCTTCCATTAAGCTGCAGGATCCTGGATGTTGCTTGCTGTCTTGTGCTTGTGCTGGTGGGTTGAATGCTTGTGCTGCTGCTCCATGTTGCTTATGCTTGTGCTGCCGCTCCATGTTGTGCACTGCAGCTCTGCTTATGCTTGTGCTGCTGCTGCTTATGCTTGTGCTGCTGCTCTGCTTATGCTGCTGGTTGAGGATCAATCAAGCACTTGATAAAAGAGACACCAAATGGGGCAGTATTCTATTCTCTATTCTGATCCCTTTCTCTTTAATTTTCTGTCTTAACTCTATATTACATGGTATATTTTTATTTTATTTTATATATACTCGCCGTATCCCCGAATGGCTGTTTTTGGAAAATGCCGTATCCCGTATCCCCGTATGCGTATCCCCGACTTTTCGTCCCCGTGTCCGTGCTTCTTAGGGTGCAGGTGTTGGTCGGTGGTGCCATGGCACATCATGAAGAGTTGCTAAACCTCAAGGCCGCGATTGCCAGGACTGACATCTTCCATCTCTTCTAGGGTTCAAACAATTGCTTTAACTAAAAAATTTAAATAGCAACATTTGCTTTAAATAAAAAATTGCAACTACCTAATCTGTCCTAGCTAGGGTTCATACTAACTAGCACTAAAAAAGCCACTAATCTAGCACTAACGTAGCACTAACACACACACACAGAGGGCGAGAGAGCAGAGAGTAGAGAAGAGGGGAGGGGAGGAGGGGGGCTTACCTTTCGGTGGCTGCGGGTGGGGGGGAGGTGGCTGTGGGGAGGAAGATGGCTGCTGGTGGGGGGGAGCTGGTGCCGGCGACGGGGCGGCTCCGGCGGCGGGGCGGGGCGACGCGACGCGGCGCGGCTCCGGCGATGGGGCGGGGCAGGGCGGCCGCCGCGGCCTGGGTCCGCTGGGCGGGGCGGCCGGCGACGGGGCGGGCTCTGGGGGGTGGGGCGGCGGCGCGGGGCGGCGGAGGGGGAGGGGCGGGGGAGCGTCGGGCGGCGGCGACGGGGGACGAAAATTAAAAGGAGACAAGGCGCGGGAGAGAGAGAAGAGAGAGAGGAGGTGGGGGGGTAACGGCCGTTAGGGGGTTATTTTATTTGCCGTCTGCCAGCGGACGGCAAAGAAACTTTGCCGTCCGCTAGCAGACGGCAAAGAGGTGGGTGGGCCGTTGCAGTTAACTGGCCTCCACTGGGCCCCACCCCACCTCTTTGCCGTCTGCTAGCGGACGGCAAAGAAACTTTACCGTCCGCTAGCAGACGGCAAAGATCTGGCTGATGGCAAATAGTGTCTTTGCCATCAGCCAGCTCTTTGCCGTCTGCTTTCCCAAAGCAGACGGCAAACAACCTCTTTGCCGTCTGCCAGCAGACGGCAAAGAGCTGGCAGATGGCAAAGTCCCTGATTCCAGTAGTGTAATACTTGTGATCTGCGTTGGGTTTTCCGTGAAGAGGAACGGGTAGTTGCAGCACAAGGTGGGTAAGTATTTCCCCCAGTTATGAAACCAAGGTTTATCGAACCAATAGGAATACCAATCCTCAACCGTCTTCAGCGGCTGCACACAAAAGAACAAACAACTTGTACCCAACGCGGGCAAGAGGGTTGTCAATCCCCTTGATCTCGTTATTTGCAAAAAAATGAGTTGTGTAGATAATTATTGATAAATATAAACTGCAAAATAAAATAAAAGGTAAATAAAGGCAGCAAGGTAGCAATAGCGTTTGCGAATATATAAGTGAATAGACCCGGGGGCCATAGTGTTCTCTAGCGGCAACTCTCATGTAGGCAACGTACGGTGGGTAACAAATTTCTGTTGGGCAATTGATAAAAAAACGGATAGTTATGCGATGTTCACGGCAATGATCATGTCTATATAGGAATCACGTCCATAAGCAAATAGGCCGACTCTTGCCTGCACCTATTACTATTACTCCACTCATCCACCGCTATCCAGCATGCATCTAGACATTAAGTAAAACAGAGTAATGGTTGGAGAATAGTGACATGATGTAGACAAAGTAAACTCAATCAATATGAATAAACCCCATCGTTTTATCCTTAGTAGTAGCAACACAAAGACGTATCTTCTCCCCTTCTGTCACTGGGATATAGAAACCCGTCAGGTTGAACCTACCACAACGCACCACTCCCACCGATTAAATATCAATCTACTTGGCCAAAGCACATCAATAAATCGGAGAACATTACAAAGCTATAATGATCATGCAATTAAGAGACAATATATATCATATATATCTCAAATACTTTTTATGAATAGTCTGAACATAAACCCACAATTTATCATATCCCAACAAGCACATCGCAAAAAAGATTCCATCCGATAGATCAAATCGAAGATGCGATGACCTTTGTATTGAGGATCATAAGTACAACTTCGTACTAAAGTCGCACTAAGTCTGCATCAATTAATTTGGATTGGAGGGAGTGGAAATTATCTAAATCTAGCAACAACTCAAGACGGAACCTTCTAACCCCGCCACTGTTTAACAGTCCACCCATATTTCTGTGAATGTCATTGATCACACCTTGACAGTTCGAAGCTATATGCACGTCTGTAAGTGATATATCGAGAGCAAGTGAGAGCGCTTCGCGACAGGCCAACGCTTCCGAAGATGCTGGGTTGGTCACTCCTGGACATGTTATTGCCGAGGAACTTAGATATTTGCCAGTGGAGTCCCTGCAAACTGCACTGTAAGACCCTTCCACCACGTCACTGGACTTGGCACCGTCCACTGGAATTTTTGCTACTCCTTTGGCCGGCAGGATTCATTTCTGAAGTTGTCTCGGAGGTGTGTGAGCAGCCACATGTTGTAAAAGGGGGGCCTATAGAAGGAGGTGCTTCTTCCACCTCTCCCTTATCTCTTACCCCTCTCTCTCCACCATTGATGCCCCTTGAGCTTTCTTGCCCGATCTCTCTGTCTAGCCACCCAAACTTGTTCTCTTGCTAGAGATTGAAGGAGGAGATCTAGATCTACACTTCCACCAAAGGAAAATTGATTCCCCCATACTTTCTTGTGTGGATTTTGGTACTCTTGGGTGTTTGAGCACCCAAGACGGAAGAGGTCACCCCGAAGCCATATTCCATTGTGGTGAAGCTTCGTTGTTTCGTTGGGAGCCTCCAATTAAGTTATGGAGAGACCCCCAACCTTGTTTGTAAAGGTCCGGTTGCCGCCTTCAAGGGAACCACTAGTGGAATCACGGCATCTCGCATTGTGTGAGGGCGTGAGGAGAATACGGTGGCCCTAGTGGCTTCTTGGGGAGCATTGTGCCTCCACACCGCTCCAACGGAGACATACTTCCCTTTACCGGGAAGGAACTTCGGTAACACATCCTCGTCTCCATTGGTTCCACTTGTGGTTACTTCTTACCCTTACATTGTGCAAGCTATTTGTATTGTTTATCTCCTTGCTTGTATGGTTATTGTTGTTAGCATCATATAAGTTGTTCACCTAGTTGCATATCTAGCCAACCTATTTGTTGCTAAGGCTAATTTGTTAAAAAAAAGTTAAAAAGTGGTAGTTGCCTATTCACCACCCCCCCTCTAGTCAACCATATCGATCCTTTCAATTGGTACTAGAGCTACGTCTCTTTATTAAGGGTTTCACCACCCGAAGAGTATGGTTAACGACGGGGACGGGCCGGTTGAACTCCCCGAGGCCATGGGTGTGAACACGGTCTCTCGTGAGGATTTAAACGAGGCCATGTCCTCTCTTAAATCCTCCATGACGACCGAGGTCAAATAAATGTTTAAAGAATTCCTTGAGATTCTTAAGCTTTCCACCGATGCGGTGCAAGTGGCTAATCCCACTAACTCGACATCGGATGTCAACTCCGGTAAGGAAGGGGCTAGTGCTGATAAGGACACTCGTTCTCAAGGAATTAATGGGTCGGGGACCTTTGCCTTAGTTCCCCCTCCGTTGGTCTATGGAGGACCGGTGCACCCACCTCATATAGTTAATCTCAGTCCTCCTCCTAAACTTGTTAAGAATGATTTTGCTAATTCGGTTTTTCGTATCAAGTCTTATTTGGATCACAGCTCAATTCAACTCATGAGAGTCATTGAAGAAGGATACTATCCTCGTGAGCCACGCAACCTCACTCCAAGAGAAGAGGCTAATAAACAGCTAAATTCCTCCGCCTTGTTCATACTCCAAGCTGCAGTTCCTACCGAAGACCTACCTCACCTGCGACTCTTCACTATTGCCAAAGAGTGTTGGGAACACATTGTCACCATGTACAAGGGCAGCTCAAGCATTCAACGGTCAAACTCTGAGGTCGTGCTTGATCAGTCAGATGAGTTTGTAATGATAGAAGATGAGGAACCGCGTGAGCTCTATAGGAGGGTAACTACTCTTGCCGTTGCCCTCCGAGATCACGGCAGCAATGATGTGGATGACACCTGGATCAAGCGCAAGTTTTTGAAGGCCATCATGTCCTTCAACAAGGCCATGTCTGCCGTCATCCGCCAAAGACCGGACTTTCACAACTTGTCCTCTAGCGATGTGTTGGATGAATTTACTGCAATGAACATCTTGAACACGATCGCAGACAATGCTCTTGCTCGTGTGCAACGGTCAAAGAAATCATCTCCCAACCTTGCTCTGAAGGCCAAGGTCAGTCAAGAGGAAGAAGAAGAAGAAGAAGAAGAGGGTTGCCCCGAGGACACAAAATATGCTTACCATGAGCATATGGCTCTAGCGTCTAGGCAATTCTGGGGCAATAAGAGAAATGCAAGGTCAAATTTCTCCAAGAACAACTCAAGCGGGTCAAAGGGCAAGCAACGTGTGAGAACCTGCTACAACTGTGGTAATGTGAGTCACTTCGTGGTGGATTGTCCTTATGAGAAGAGGGAAGACAATGGTGGCAAGCTCATCCGCAAAGATAAGGCCAAGTCTTTTCCAAACAAGTCCAACATCACCAAGAAGAGTATGCCTCCGATGATGATGTGGATGACGAAGACACAAGTGGTGAAGGAATGGCAATGGCATCTGTGGCTATTGCATCGATTACCCCAACAAAGGTGTCACTCTTCGACGCTCCCAACGAGAACCACATTGCTAGGTATCTCATGGCCAAAGGTATCACCAAGGTAACCTCCAATGCCAAAACCTCAAATATTAAGACTGATATTTCTTTCGCTCTGTCTTTGTTAGATTGTGTGGATGAAAATGAGGAGGCGAAAGAGGGCGAGAATGAGTTTGATAAGTTCCTGTGCAAACTCAAGGGAGAATCCAAGAAGCACTTCGTTGCTCTCTTGGAACAACTTGGTGAGGCGAATGACATGATTGAGTCTCAAGAAGAATATCTTGAGGAGATGAGAGGGCATAGTCGTGATTATGCCGACGAGATAGCAGATCTTTCTATTGCTCTAGAGGAAAAGCAAGGTCTTCATTTGACTCTTAAGGAGTCACAAAATGACGACCTTGCTAAATTACGTAAAGATTATGATCATGCTATCGTTCTTAACCGTGTGCTTAAATTTGAAAAGGTTGCACTTGGGGTTGACCATGCTCGACTCAAGGATGAGTTTGACTCACTTGACAATGCTCACAAGGCATTGAAGAGCATTCATGCTTCTCTTAAAGAGTCGCATGATCAACTCCAAGTAAAACTCACTAAGGAAATTGCCACGTGTCCTCCTTTTGTTCTAATTGATAATGCATCTGCTACTAACCCGTGTTGTGAGCATGCACATCTGGTGGAGAAAAATGCTAAGCTGAAAGAGCAGCTTGAAAAAGGCCTTGCGACATGTATCCAAGGTGAGAAGAATATCAATGACCTTTTGAGCAATCAAAAGGAAGTGGTTGCAAAGGAAGGAGTTGGGTTTGCACCCAAGTCCAAAAAGAAGAAGAAGATGAAGACCACGCAGGTTCCTCCGCTCAAGGAATCATTTGTCAAAGTGGGGAACATTACTCATGAGAACAAGAAGGGCAAGGTTGTGAGTGATAGTGACGTGCTAGTGATGGGCATGTTTATGCCAAATATGTTGGTTCTTCTTATGAGTATATTGAGTGGTCTATTTGGGTTCCTAAGACCCTTGTCACTAACATGAAAGGACCCATTCAAGAATGGGTACCTAAATCCAAGCATTGATCTATTGTAGGACTTTGCTTCCGAGGGAGTCTCATGGTTGCTCGATAGCGGAGCAACAAATCATATGACCGGAAGCAAGGACTTGGTGGTGAATGTTCGACCCGATGCATCCGTGGCCACCCAAGTCTCCTTTGGCGATGATGCAATCTCAAAGGTATTGGGTCTTGGCAAGGTGGTTATCTCTCCGACCTTAACCATTGAGAAAGCCATGCTTGTTGAGACCCTTGCTTACAATTTACTTTCCGTTTGTCAACTTGCACTCATGGGTTTTAGTACTTTCTTTGGCATTGATACCGTGACCCTTTTGTGGAGCAAGACTCTTAAAGTAGCCTTTGTTGGGCATGTCGAAAACGGTCTCTATGTGATTAACTTCTCAGAGCGACCCACTAAGACCGCGACATGTCTAATGGCTAAAGTTGATGTGGCATGGCTTTGGCATCGCCGACTAGCCCATTTCAATATGAGATCTTTGCAAAGTCTCCTCAAAGGGGATCACATTCTTGGACTAACAAATGTGAGTTTTGCCAAAGATCGTGCTTGCAGTGCTTGTATCGAAGGAAAGCTACATGAAAAAGCTCATCATCCAACTACTACAATCTACTCAAAGAGGACCTTAGAGCTCCTTCACATGGATCTCTTCGGGCCTCCATCTTTTGACAGCCTTGGAGGAAGAAGGTATTGCTTGGTGATTGTGGATGATTACTCGAGATACGCATGGGTATATTTCTTCAAGAGGAAGAGTGAGACCCAACAGACCGTCATCAACTTTGCAAATGGAGTCCAACGTCAACATGAAGCAGAGATTTTGATGATTAGAAGTGACAACGGCATTGAGTTCAAGAACTACACCCTAGATGAGTTTCTCAGTGATGAGGGGATAAAGCACCAATATTCCGCACCTTACACCCCTCAACAAAACGGTGTTGCGGAGAGGAAGAACCGGACGTTGATGGATGCGGCAAGAAACATGATGGCAGAGTTTAAGTCCCCGTACAACTTTTGGGCCGAAGCCATCAACACCGCGTGTCATGCATCAAATCGGCTCTATCTCCGTAAAGGCTTAAACAAACCTTATGAGATTCTTACCGGGAACAAGCCCAACCTCAAATACTTCCGGGTGTTCGGTTGTAAGTGTTTCATCCTCAAGAAAGGTGTTCGTTTGTCTAAATTTGAATCTAGAGCCCATGAGGGCATATTTGTTGGTTAGGCTGCAAACTCTCATGCTTACCGTGTCCTCAACAAGTCCACGGGACTCATTGAGGAGACGAGTAACGTAGAGTTTGATGAAAATAATGGCTCCCAAGTGGAGCAAAGTGGTCTTTGTGATGTAGGTGATGAAATTCCTCCCCAAGCCATAAGAAGAATGGGTGTGGGATACTTCCTACCCATTGAGGAACCCCTTGTGGCTGAAGGAGAAGGACAATGTTCCACTCAAGTGGAACCATCACCGACGCACGACCCACACGCTTCCGAAGAACAAAGTGAAGGCCCTCGACCCCGTGATCAAGATCAAGGGCAAGATCAACTTGCTAGTGATGATTCTACTTCACATGAAGCTCAAGATCAAGATGAATCTCAGGACCAAGATCAACTTCAAGATCAAGGTCAAGCTAAAGATCAAGATCATGCTTAGGATCATGAGCAAGCCGGTGCTAGTACCGAAGCTCGTCAAGTTACCAAGCCTCAACTTTCCATGGAGGAAATTCTTGAAAGACGAGCTGCCAAGATTGCTTCCAAGCTTAAGACCAAGCAACACCTCCTAGAGAACGTCTACGGAAGCTTGAAAAGAGGGGTAACTACTCGTCGTCAATTAACAAACTTTTGTGCACATCATGCGTTTGTTTCTTGCTTTGAACCCCTCAAGGTACAAGATGAGCTCGAAGACGAGGATTGGCTTGAAGCCATGCATGATGAAATCAACAACTTCGAGCGCAACAAAGTGTGGCGATTGGTGCCAAGACCAAAGGAGAATCACAATGTCATTGGAACCAAATGGATCTTTAAGAACAAGCAAGATGCACACGGTAATATTATTCGGAACAAGGCAAGACTAGTGGCTCAAGGCTACTCCCAAGTCGAGGGTATCGACTACGGTGAAACCTTTGCCCCTGTTGCTCGCCTTGAATCTATTCGCATGCTGCTTGCCTATGCCTCTCATCATGACTTCATATTATATCAAATGGATGTAACGAGTGCTTTTTTTAATGGTCCTCTTAAGGAGTTGGTGTATGTCAAGCAACCCCCGGGGTTTGAGGATCCCAAGTTCCCCAATCATGTATACGTTCTCGATAAGGCACTCTATGGCCTTAAACAAGCCCCACGTGAGTGGTATGAGCACCTTACCGAGATGTTGCAAGATCGTGGGTTTGAAATTGGGAAAATCGACCCCACTCTTTTTACTAAGAGGGTTAACGGGAACTTGTTCGTATGCCAACTATATGTAGATGATATTATCTTTGGTTCTTCTAACAAAGCTTTTAATGATGAGTTCGCCGTACTAATGACCAAAGAGTTTGAGATGTCTATGATGGGAGAGTTGAAGTTCTTCCTTGGATTCGAAGTCAAGCAACGAAGCCAAGGAACCTTCATCAATCAAGCCAAATACACTCAAGACATGCTCAAGAGGTTCAAGTTGGATGAGCTCAATCCTGCCAAGGCCAATACTCCTATGCAGCTCAAATGCCAACTTGACAGTGATCCCAATGCTAAAGTTGTGGATCAAAAGGTATATCGCTCCATGATTGGATCTCTGCTTTACCTTTGTGCATCTAGGCCGGATATCATGTTGAGTGTGGGAATTTGTGCACGATTTCAATCCGCACCTAAGGAGAGTCACTATGTGGCTGTCAAGCGAATCTTTCGATATTTGGCTCATACCCCAAACTTTGGCTTATGGTACCCCAAAGGTGCTTCATTTGATCTCATTGGATATACTGACTCGGATTGGGAGGGAGACCGTGTGGAAAGGAAGTCCACTTCTGGAGGCTGCCAATTTCTTGGTCGCTCTCTGGTAAGTTGGTCTTCAAAGAAACAAAATTGTGTTTCTCTCTCGTCCACCGAGGCCGAGTATGTAGCCGCCGCAAGCTGCTGTGCACAGATTCTTTGGATGAGGCAAACCATAAAAGATTATGGGGTCAACTATGATAAAGTGCCTCTTTACTGCGACAATGAAAGCACGATCAAGATCTCCAACAACCCGGTTCAACACTGCAAGACAAAGCATATTGAGATTCGTCATCACTTCATACGGGATCACATCAAGCGTGGAGACATTGATCTTATTCATCTCTATACCAAGGAACAGCTTGCAGATATATTCACAAAGCCATTGGATGAAGCAAGATTTAGCGAGTTAAGGCATGAGCTAAATATCATTGATTCGAGCAATGTGGCTTGACTTAGTGCACACCCCACCACACTCATCATCATGTCTTGTTTAGGTGTAGGCATGGACAGACGAGGAGTCTAGTTCTCTCAATGAACCATCCCTCCTCCTATTATGCATAAATTGATCAAGTCTTTCACATTAGTCATTTTTTATGACACTTGTGCTTCAAAGACGAGTTTTAGTCATGGGCCCAAGGTTCAAATCTTCGCGGTGCCATACCAACTGACTCAAACATAGGTGGCCTCGGCCACCGCCCCCTTTTGCTCTTCTTTGTGTCTTAAGTTTGTGTTTTTGATATTTTTGAGTCCTAGGTGTCGGCATTCTTCATGGTATTCTATTTACGTTTTGTTTTCTTCCAACCATGGAGTTTTTTTCCCACCATACTCCCTTGCTTTTGTTTTCTATCCCAAGCTTTTCTCATCTCGGAACCCATCTTTTCCAATTGTACGCATTGATATCTTGGTGGTGGTGTCTATGGTCAGGCGGTACAACCGGTGTGAAAAAGCGGTTCAACCGCTAATCCTCCAGTTGTTGCGCCCTAGCGGTACAACCGGGAATGCAGCGGTTCAACCGCTAATTCCCAGGTCCTGTACCTGGACCGGTACAACCGCTCTTCGGAGCGGTACAACCGGTTGCGCGTCCGGTACTTACTGGGAGGGCCGGGCTGAAGGGGTATTCAGTTATTCTCCTTCGTGCCCGACTCCTCACTGGTGCCCTAGCCGCAGGCCGCCGTCACCACCACCCCGGAGTGCCTCCGGCGCCCCGGATCCGTGGTCTCCTCCCGGATCTGCTCCGTGGAGGCCCTTTCCTCCCCCGATCTCCTCCCATGGATGCCGGTAATGCCCAGTTCCTCCCTGTTCTTGGTTTTCCTTTGAAACCTCCATTGTTAGGGCATTGCTCGGTTCCCGCGTTTTCTAGTCAAAACTATTGACGGGATGAGATCGTATATTATCATTTCAATTAGCTGTGATGATTAGAAACCTCAAAGAGGGGTGCATCTCTCAGATCCGGATCCATCGGTTTCCCAGCAGTGGTACAACCACTCTAATTAGCAGTACAACCGCTGCGGCGGTACAACCTCTTGGGTGACCGGTTCAACCGGACTTCCTGATACCTGCCTCCTTGTTTCTTGTTTCTTATCCTGACACCTAATTTGTTCCTACATTTGCGTACAATCCTCTCATCTTTTCTGGGTTTCTCTTCTGTGTTCCTCGTGTGTGTGTGTCTGCAGGTGGTTCCAGCTCTCGTTCTGCTCCTCGGAAGAAGTCCAGGAAATGTACTTGCAAGTGCAGGATTGTTGAAGAGTCTGACAATGAGGAAGTTGTGATCCCCACCAATCCCACTCGCCGTGGGAAGTCCTTGACCGCCAAGCAAAAAACTGCCAAGGCTGTGCATTCCTGGAAGCAACCTGATTGGGAACGGATTCGGTTTCAAAATCCTTATGAGGTTCCCGTTGCTCCCGGGTGGACCTCTCCTCAGTTCCGGCATGAGCTACAATTGCGGATTGTGCACGAGCTCTATGACCATCACAAGAACAAGTATGCCAAGCAATGGACTATTGACATTGAGTACTGGAGGAACAACTTGGAGTACTTTAGATAGGCGTTAGCACTGTGTGAGGAGTTTGACCTGATCAATCTCATGACTATCAACTGTCCGTTTGACGTGCAGCTCATCCACCAGTTTTATGCCACTGTTCACTTTGGAACTGATGAGGCTCGTACCCTTACCTTCATGTGTCTGTTGGGGAACGTTGCATGGGAAACAAAAAATTTCCTACGCACACACAAGATCTATCCATGGTGATGAGCATCTACGAGAGGGAGAGTGAATCTACATACCCTTGTAGATCGCTAAGCGGAAGCGTTTAATAAACGCGGTTGATGTAGTCGAACGTCTCCGCGATCCAAATCGCAAGTCGTCCCTCGATCCGATCACGAACTAGCGCCGAACGGACGGCACCTCCGCGTTCAACACACGTACGGCTTGATGACGCCTTCACCTCCTCGATCCAGCGAGCGATGGTGAAGTAGTGGTTGAGTTCCAGCAGCACGACGGCGTGGTGATGGTGGTGAGGAACAATCTCTGCAGGGCTTCGCCAAGCGCTACGGAGATTATGACGGAGGAACTAGAGGGTTAGGGTTGCCGCACACGGCTTGGGGAAATCTTGATGTATCCCGTGTGCTAGCCCTGCCCCTCTATTTATATGTTGAGCCTTGGGGTCTAAACTTGGAGTAAAAGCCTCTTCCAAGTCGGTTTTGCCCGCACAAGGTCGGTTTGGCCCGCAGGAAAAAGAGTCCAACTCGGATCCCTGCCGAACCGTGCACAGCCGCGCACAAGCGGTAGTACCGCTCACAAGCGGTAGTACCGCTCGGGCGGTAGTACCGCTTCACACAAGCGGTAGTACCGCTCGGGCGGTAGTACCGCTTCACACAAGCGGTAGTACCGCTTACGCGGCAGCAAAACTACTTTTTGCACTTTCCAATACCTCGTGGGCTTTATGCCTTTGTCCCATATAAAGTGTTGCTGCACCCGAACACTTCGGTAAACATCCGGAACCCCTTCCGGTGAACTCCGGAACTCTTCCGGAGATCAAAACACTATTATCACATATATCAATCTTTACCTCCGGACTCTTCCGGAGATCCTCGTCATGTCCGGGATCTTATCCGAGACTCCGAACAACTTTCGGTCACCAACATAATAACTCAATTATACTAATCGTCACCAAACGTTAAGTGTGTAGACCCTGCGGGTTCGAGAACTATGTAGACATGACCGAGACACCTCTACGATCAATAACCAATAGCGGGACCTGGATGCCCATATTGGCTCCTACATATTCTACGAAGATCTTTATCGGTCGAACCTCTATGTCAAGGATTCAGTTAATCCCGTATGCTGTTCCCTTTGTTCTTCGGTATGTTACTTGCCCGAGATTCGATCGTCGGTATCACTATACCTAGTTCAATCTCGTTACCGGCAAGTCTCTTTACTCGTTCCGTAATACAAGATCCTGTGGCTAACTCTTTAGTCACTTTGCTTGCAAGGCTCATTGTGATGTTGTATTACCGAGTGGGCCCTGAGATACCTCTCCGTCACACGGAGTAACAAATCCCAGTCTTGATCCATGCCAACCCAACAGACACCCTCAGAGATACCTGTAGAGCACCTTTATAGTCACCCAGTTACGTTGCGACGTTTGATACACACAAGGTACTCCTCCGGTGTCAGTGAGTTGCATGATCTCATGGTCATAGGAACAGATACTTGACATGCAGAAAACAATAGCAATAAACTGACACGATCAAATGCTACGTTCTTAGTTTGGGTCTTGTCCATCACATCATTCTCCTAATGATGTGATCCCGTTATCAAATGACATCTCATGTCAATGGCTAGGAAACCTTAACCATCTTTGATCAACGAGCTAGTCAACTAGAGGCTTACTAGGGACACAGTGTTGTCTATGTACCCACACATGTATTTGAGTTTCCAATCAATACAATTATAGCATGGATAATAAACGATTATCATGAACAAGGAAATATAATAATAACCAATTTATTATTGCCTCTAGGGCATATTTCCAACAGTCTCCCACTTGCACTAGAGTCAATAATCTAGTTCACATCACTATGTGATTTACATTGTAATGAATCGAACACCCATGCAGTTCTGGTGTTGTTCATGTTTAGCCCTTGGAAGAGGTTTAGTCATCGGATCTGCAACATTTAGATCCGTGTGTACTTTGCAAATATTTATGTCGTCCTCCTTGATGTAATCGCGGATGGAATTGAAACGTCGCTTTATGTGTCTGGTCCTCTTGTGAAATCTTGGTTCCTTGGCTAGAGCAATGGCACCAGTATTATCACAAAACAGAGTCATTGGATTAAGCGCACTAGGCACTACTCCAAGATCTGTCATGAACTCCTTCATCCAGACACCTTCCTTCGCCGCCTCCGAGGCAGCGATGTACTCCGCTTCGCATGTAGAATCTGCTACCACGCTTTGCTTGGAACTGCACCAGCTAACCGCACCCCCATTAAGAATAAATACGTATCCGGTTTGCGACTTTGAGTCATCCGGATCAGTGTCAAAGCTTGCATCGACGTAACCCTTTACGACGAGCTCTTGATCACCTCCATAAACGAGAAACATGTCCTTAGTCCTTTTCAGGTACTTCAGGATATTCTTGACCGCCGTCCAGTGTTCCATTCCTGGATCACCTTGAAACCTTCCGACCATACTTATGGCAAGGCTGACATCGGGTCTTGTGCACAGCATTGCATACATGATAGAGCCTATGGCCGAAGCATAGGGGATGACACTCATCTTTTCTCTATCTTCTGCAGTCACTGGGCATTGAGTCTTACTCAACTTCACACCTTGCAATACAGGCAAGAACCCCTTCTTGGACTGATCCATTTTGAACTTCTTCAAAACTTTGTCAAGGTATGTGCTTTGTGAAAGTCCTATTAAGCGTCTCGATCTATCTCTATAGATCTTGATGCCTAATATGAAAGCAGCTTCTCCTAGGTCCTTCATTGAAAAACTCTTGTTCAAATATTCCTTTACGCTTTCCAGCATTTCTATATTGTTTCCAATCAGTAATATGTCATCCACATATAATATTAGAAACGCTATAGAGCTCCCACTCACTTTCTTGTAAATACAAGCTTCTCCGTAAACTTGTATAAACTCGAACGCTTTGATCACCTCATCAAAACGAAGATTCCAACTCCGAGATGCTTGCACCAGTCCATAAATGGATCGCTGGAGTTTGCAAACTTTGTCAGCATTCTCTGGATCGACAAAACCTTCTGGTTGCATCATATACAACTCTTCCTTAAGGTAACCGTTAAGGAACGCTGTTTTGACATCCATCTGCCAAATTTCATAATCGAAAAAGGCAGCTATTGCTAACATGATTCTGACGGACTTAAGCATCGCTACGGGTGAGAAGGTCTCATCGTAGTCAACTCCTTGAACTTGTGAAAAACCCTTTGCCACAAGTCGAGCTTTATAGACGGTGACATTACCATCCGCGTCCGTCTTCCTCTTAAAGATCCATTTGTTCTGAATGGCCTTACGCCCTTCAGGTAATACTTCCAAAGTCCATACTTTGTTTTCATACATGGATCCCATCTCGGATTTCATGGCCTCTAACCACTTCTCGGAATCCGGGCCCATCATCGCTTCTCCATAGCTCATAGGTTCATCGTTGTCTAACAACATGACCTCTAAGACAGGGTTGCCGTACCACTCGGGAGCGGTACGTGTCCTTGTCGACCTACGAGGTTCGATAGCAACTTGATCCAAAGCTTCATGATCATCATCATTAACTTCCTCTTCAGCTAATGTAGGCTCCACAGAAACAACTTTCTGCGCTGCGCTACTCTCAGGTTGAAGTAAAGGTTCAACAACCTCATCAAGTTCTATCTTCCTCCCACTCAATTCTTTCGAGAGAAACTCTTTCTCGAGAAATGTTCCGTTTTTAGCGACAAACACTTTGCCTTCGGATCTGAGGTAGAAGGTATACCCAACTGTCTCTTTTGGGTATCCTATGAAGACGCATTTCTCCGCTTTGGGTTCCAGCATTTCAGGCTGAAGCTTTTTGACATAAGCATCACATCCCCAAACTTTAAGAAACGACAGCTTTGGCTTCTTGCCAAACCAAAGTTCATATGGCGTCGTCTCAACGGATTTCGATGGTGCCCTATTTAAAGTGAATGCAGCTGTCTCTAATGCATAACCCCAAAACGATAGTGGCAAATCGGCAAGAGACATCATAGATCGCACCATATCCAATAAGGTTCGATTACGACGTTCGGACACACCATTACGCTGTGGTGTTCCAGGCGGTGTCAATTGTGAAACAATTCCACACTGTCTTAAGTGACTGCCAAACTCATAACTCAGATATTCTCCTCCTCGATCAGATCGTAGGAATTTAATCTTCTTGTTACGATGATTCTCAACTTCACTCTGAAATTGTTTGAACTTTTCAAATGTTTCAGACTTGTGTTTCATTAAGTAAATATACCCATATCTACTTAAGTCATCAGTGAAGGTGAGAAAGTAACGATAACCACCGCGCGCCTCAATACTCATCGGACCGCACACATCAGTATGTATGATTTCCAACAAGTCACTTGCCCGTTCCATTGTTCCAAAGAACGGCGTTTTAGTCATCTTGCCCATGAGGCATGGCTCACATGTGTCAAGTGATTCAAAATCAAGTGACTCCAAAAGTCCATCAGCATGGAGCTTCCTCATGCGTTTTACGCCAATATGACCTAAACGGCAGTGCCACAAGAAAGTGGTATTATCATTATCAATCCTACATCTTTTGGCATCAATGTTATGAACATGTGTATCATTACTATCGAGATTCAATAAGAATAAACCCCTCACATTGGGTGCATGACCATAAAAGATATTACTCATATAAATAGAACAACCATTATTCTCTGATTTAAATGAGTAACCGTCTCGCAATAAACAAGATCCAGATATAATGTTCATGCTTAACGCAGGCACCAAATAACACTTATTTAGGTTCATCACTAATCCCGACGGTAATCGAAGAGCGAGCGTGCCGACGGCGATCACATCAACCTTGGAACCATTTCCCACGCGCATCGTCACTTCGTCCTTTGCCAGCCTCCGTCTATTCCGCAGTTCCTGTTTTGAGTTGCAAATATGAGCAACCGCACCGGTATCAAATACCCAGGCACTACAACGAGAGTTGGTAAGGTACACATCAATAACATGTATATCATATATACCTTGTTTGTTGTTGGCCGCCTTCTTGTCAGCCAAATACTTGGGGCAGTTCCGCTTCCAGTGTCCAGTACCCTTGCAATGAAAACACTCAGTTTCTGGTTTGGGTCCAGCCTTGGGTTTCTTCACGAGAGGAGCAACTGCTTTGCCACTCTTCTTAGAGTTACCCTTCTTACCCTTGCCATTTTTCTTGAAACTAGTGGTTTTATTGACCATCAACACTTGATGCTCCTTCTGAATTTCAGACTCAGCGACTTTCAGCATCGCAAACAGCTCGGCGACTGACTTGTTCATCCCGTGCATGTTATAGTTCAACACGAAGCTCTTGTAGCTAGGTGGCAATGATTGAAGAACTCTGTCAGTGATAGCCTCTGGCGGAAGGGGCATCCCCAATTCAGCCAGACGGGTGGAGTACCCAGACATTCTGAGTACATGATCACTGATAGACCCGTTCTCCTCCATCTTGCAAGCATAGAAATTATCGGAGATCTCATATCTCTCGATCCGGGCATTCTTCTGAAAGATAAACTTCAATTCCTGGAACATCTCATATGCTCCATGACGTTCAAAACGTCTTTGAAGTCCCGGTTCTAAGCCATACAAAATTGCACATTGAACTATTGAGTAATCATCAGAACGAGCCTGCCAGGCGTTCACAACGTCTAGAGACTCAACTGGAGCGGGTGGATCACCAAGCGGTGCATCAAGGACATAAGCCTTCTGGGAAGCCGTAAGGATAATCCTTAGATTACGGGCCCAGTCCACAAAGTTACTTCCATCATCTTTCAATTTAGCTTTCTCTAGGAACGCATTAAAATTCAGGGGTGCTACTGCGCGAGCCATGATCTACAACATAAATATAGCAAAGACAACTTAGACTATTGTTCTAGATAATGAGTTTAGTTAATCATATTACTTAAAAAACTCCCACTCAAATTGACATCCCTCCGGTCATTCGAGTGTAACATGATCCAAATCCACCAACTCAAGTCCGATCATCACGTGAGTTGAGTTGGTTTCAATGGTGAACATCTTCATGTTGATCATATCTACTATATGACTCATGTTCGACCTTTCGGTCTCTTGTGTTCCGAGGCCATGTCTGTACATGCTAGGCTCGTCAAGTTTAACCCGAGTGTTCCGCGTGTGCAACATGGCTTGCACCCGTTGTATGTGAACGTGGAGTCTATCACACCCGATCATCACGGCGTGTCTCGAAACGACGAACTTTCGCAACGGTGCACACTCGGGGAGAACACAATTTATCTTTAAATTTAAGTGAGGGATCACCTTATAATGCTACCGTCATCCTAAGCAAAATAAGATGCATAAAAGGATTAACATCACATGCAAATCATAAGTGACATGATATGGCCATGAACTTGTGCTTTTGATCTCCATCTCCAAAGCACCGTCATGATCTCCATCGTCACCGGCATGACACCATGATCTCCATCATCTTGATCTCCATCAACGTGTCGCCATAAGGTTGTCGCGCCGACTGTTGCTTCCACGACTATTGCTAACGTTTAGCGATAAAGTAAAACATTACATAGCGCTTAATGATTGACACGCAGGTCATACAATAATTAAAGACAACTCTATGGCTCCTGCCAGTTGTCGTACTCATCGACATGCAAGTCGTGATATTCTATACAACACATGATCATCTCATACATCACATATATCTCATCATGTAATTGGCCATATCACATCACAACATACCCTGCAAAAACAAGTTAGACGTCCTCTAATTGTTGTTGCAAATTTTACGTGGCTGCTACGGGTTTGCAAGAACCGTTCTTACCTACGCAAAACCACAACGTGGTGTAGTGATTGCTTTTTGATCTTCTAAAAGAACCCTCTTCATTGAAATCGATTCAACTAAAGTGAGAGAGACAGACACCCGCTAGCCATCTTTATGCAACAAAATTACATGTCAGTTGAAGGAACCTGTCTCGCGTAAGTGTACGCGTAATGTCGATCCGGGCCGCTTCATCTCACAATACTGCCGAATCAAGTATCAACTAGTAACGGCAAGCAATATGTATACACCCACGCCCACAACTCGTTTGTGTTCTACTCGAGATCTCATCTACGCATAGACCTAGCTCAGATGCCACTGTTGGGGAACGTTGCATGGGAAACAAATTTTTTCCTACGCACACACAAGATCTATCCATGGTGATGAGCATCTACGAGAGGGAGAGTGAATCTACATACCCTTGTAGATCGCTAAGCGGAAGCGTTTAATAAACGCGGTTGATGTAGTCGAACGTCTCCGCGATCCAAATCGCAAGTCGTCCCTCGATCCGATCACGAACTAGCGCCGAACGGACGACACCTCCGCGTTCAACACACGTACGGCTTGATGACGCCTTCACCTCCTCGATCCAGCGAGCGATGGTGAAGTAGTGGTTGAGTTCCAGCAGCACGACGGCGTGGTGATGGTGGTGAGGAACAATCTCTGCAGGGCTTCGCCAAGCGCTACGGAGATTATGACGGAGGAACTAGAGGGTTAGGGTTGCCGCACACGGCTTGGGGAAATCTTGATGTATCCCGTGTGCTAGCCCTGCCCCTCTATTTATATATTGAGCCTTGGGGTCTAAACTTGGAGTAAAAGCCTCTTCCAAGTTGGTTTTGCCCGCACAAGGTCGGTTTGGCCCGCAGGAAAAAGAGTCCAACTCGGATCCCTGCCGAACCGTGCACAGCCGCGCACAAGCGGTAGTACCGCTCACAAGCGGTAGTACCGCTTGGGCGGTAGTACCGCTTCACACAAGCGGTAGTACCGCTCGGGCGGTAGTACCGCTTCACACAAGCGGTAGTACCGCTTACGCGGCAGCAAAACTACTTTTTGCACTTTCCAATACCTCGTGGGCTTTATCCCGTTGTCCCATATAAAGTGTTGCTGCACCCGAACACTTCGGTAAACATCCGGAACCCCTTCCGGTGAACTCCGGAACTCTTCCGGAGATCAAAACACTATTATCACATATATCAATCTTTACCTCCGGACTCTACCGGAGATCCTCGTCATGTCCGGGATCTTATCCGAGACTCCGAACAACTTTCGGTCACCAACATAATAACTCAATTATACTAATCGTCACCAAACGTTAAGTGTGTAGACCCTGCGGGTTCGAGAACTATGTAGACATGACCGAGACACCTCTACGATCAATAACCAATAGCGGGACCTGGATGCCCATATTGGCTCCTACATATTCTACGAAGATCTTTATCGGTCGAACCTCTATGTCAAGGATTCAGTTAATCCCGTATGTTGTTCCCTTTGTTCTTCGGTATGTTACTTGCCCGATATTCGATCGTCGGTATCACTATACCTAGTTCAATCTCGTTACCGGCAAGTCTCTTTACTCGTTCCGTAATACAAGATCCTGTGGCTAACTCTTTAGTCACTTTGCTTGCAAGGCTCATTGTGATGTTGTATTACCGAGTGGGCCCTGAGATACCTCTCCGTCACACGGAGTAACAAATCCCAGTCTTGATCCATGCCAACCCAACAGACACCCTCGGAGATACCTGTAGAGCACCTTTATAGTCACCCAGTTACGTTGCGACGTTTGATACACACAAGGTACTCCTCCGGTGTCAGTGAGTTGCATGATCTCATGGTCATAGGAACAGATACTTGACATGCAGAAAACAATAGCAATAAACTGACACGATCAAATGCTACGTTCTTAGTTTGGGTCTTGTCCATCACATCATTCTCCTAATGATGTGATCCCGTTATCAAATGACATCTCATGTCAATGGCTAGGAAACCTTAACCATCTTTGATCAACGAGCTAGTCAACTAGAGGCTTACTAGGGACACAGTGTTGTCTATGTACCCACACATGTATTTGAGTTTCCAATCAATACAATTATAGCATGGATAATAAACGATTATCATGAACAAGGAAATATAATAATAACCAATTTATTATTGCCTCTAGGGCATATTTCCAACAGTGTCATGATGAGCTCTTCCAAGTCCCGTGGCGTGCCTTTTGCAATGCACTTGGTTATGATGATACCGGCCTCACTGGGAATGGCGGCATCCGTCCTCATGATCGGGCTACTCCGCTGGATAAGGTTTATTTAGCCCCCTTGTACATTCCCTGGCGTGGGGTTCCTGGAGCCTCTAAGAACTTGCGGCAGGTCTATGATATTTTGCACCGTGTCTTCCGGAATGTTCTTCTGCCCAAGGTTGGAAATCAAGATTAGATTCATGGATACTTTGTTGATCTGCTTGTTGCCATGAAGAAGAAAGTTGGCTGTGGGGCCACGTTTGATGCCTCTAAATGGATGTGGGAGGAGATGTAATCCACGGTCTGCTACAGGAAAGTTCCCATCAATGCACCTTTCATCATGTGTTTCCTCAACTCTGTGTGGGCAGTTTGTAGGCCTGGAGACAAGATTAAGAAGACCTCCTGCCTCCAGACTTATGTTCAGAAGAAGCTCTATGAAGCCCTTGTCAATGAGAAGCATGCCCGACGCAGACAGATTCAGATTATGCGGGCTCTCCATCTTGAGGCACCAGTGGTTCTGAGAAGGCCATTACTCCTGAGGAGCAGTGGATCTTTGCACATAGCTCTTGGACTGATGATGAGACCTCGGGTCAGCCCGCTGCCTCCCTCTCTGCTGCTGATGATGATGCTGATGATGATAATGATGATGATGATGATGATGGTGATGATGGGGCTGGTTCTGATGAGGACGATTCCGAGGAGTACGATACCAATGAGGAGATCTACTGAGTCTGGGGCGTTAGCATCACTCTTTTCATTTTTGGTGTCTTGATGCCAAAGGGGGAGAAAGTACATTATGACGGGATTTGCATGGGTGTTGCGTGGTTGTTTATTGTTCTCTTTGTTGCGTCTTCCAGTTGAACTCTTATTTGCTTTTAATCGGTTTGTGTGGAGACTATTTGTGTTTAAGTAGAGTCTGAGACTAATCGTACACTTACTATTAAAGCTCTACTTATTATCTCGTTCAAATTGCTCTTTAATGATTCATCTTATATTTTTACCCATTGGTTGGTCTATAAAATCAAGGGGGAGCTTCAATTCTTGCACAGGTCTCATCTGTTGCACACATTGAGGGGGAGCTCCACTTTTATTTTTAGATCATCAATGCAAATCGTGTTGTTGTCATCATCCACCAAAAAGGGAGAGATTGTAAGGGCATTCTCTTACCTTGGTGTTTTGGCGATGTTGACAACTCACTATGATCTAACCGTGTCACTACTGGAATCAGCTTCTTTGCCGTCTGCCATAGCAGACGGCAAAGGCATGAATGCCGGACGGCAAAGCCATTGCCGTCCGCCAGCAGACGGCGAACAGTCCGGCCGAACGGGTGCCGGTAAAGGCTACTTTGCCGTCTGCTGGCAGACGGCAAAGATGCCAAGCTCTTTGCCGTCTGCTGGCAGACGGCAAAGCCCCTGGACGGCAGACAAAAGGTGCCAGCCCCGTTAGGGGGCTAACGGCGCTCTTTGCCGTCTGCCAGCAGACGGCAAAGAGCTGCAGCTGACGTCAGCTGGGCCAGCGCAGGGTCTTTGCCGTCTGCCAGCAGACGGCAAAGAAGAAAGCTCTTTGCCGTCTGCTGGCAGACGGCAAACAGGCCAAATAGGCCAGCCCAGATTGCACAGGCTGCTGCCACGTGGCCTATTTGCCGTCTGCTAGCTGACGGCAAACCTCTTTGCCGTCTGCTAGCAGACGGCAAAGTGGCTATATAGCCCCTGTTTTTCTGATTTTTGTTATATCAATTCATTTTCATAGAAATTCAAACACACACATATATATATATATATATTCAGAATCACATAGTTTCAAACATCATACATCAAACATAGTTTCAAACATCAAACATAGTTTCACCATTGTCATCAAACATCATACATCCAATTCATATATACATAGTTTCACAAACATCCAATACATCAAACATCTAACATGTAAATAGTAGCATTCTGCCCTTCCATGAAGTGAATCAAACCTGCAAAAATGGGAGTAAGAAATTAGAAGAAGAAGAAGACTAGAAGAAGAAGAAGAAGAAGAAGAAGAAGATGAAGAAGAAGAAGAAGAAGAAGAAGAAGAAGAGGAGGTCTTCTTCTTCTTCTTCTTCTTCCAATTCCTTCTTTTCCTCCTCTTCCTTGTTTTTCTTCATCTTATTCACTATTTGTGTCATTTTAGAGTTAACCTATCTAAGTATGCCATTTTTGTCCTAACCTAGGAAAATTATGTAAGTATAGGTCATTTGTGTGCTTACCTTGGTAATTATGCCATTTTTGAGCTAAATTAGGTAAGTATATGTCATTTTAGAGCTAACTTAGGTAATCATGTCATTTTGGAGGATAATAAGCTAAGTATATGACATTTATTAGGTAACCAAGGTTATTATGCCATTTTTGCAACGAATAAGCTAATTATGTCATTTTAGAGCTATCCTAGGTTAAATAGGTAATTTTGGAGCTAATTAAGGTTGTTATGTGATTTTTTAGCTAGCTAAGCATATTAAGTCATTTTGGAGGAATAAATGCTAAGTATAGGTCATTTTAGAGCTATCCTAGGTTAAATAGGTCATTTTTGAGCTAATTAAGGTTGTTATGTCATTTTTGAGCTAGCTAAGCATATTAAGTGAGAGGAATAAATGCTAAGAAGAAGAAGAAGAAGATGATGATGAAGAAGATGAAGAAGAAGAAGAGAAGAAGATGATGAAGAAGAAGATGAAGAAGAAGAAGAAGAAGAAGAGGAGCTCTTCTTCTTCTTCTTCTTCTTCTTCTTTTATTCTTTCTTTTTCTTCTCTTTCTTCTTCTATTCTTTCTTTTTCTCCTCTTCCTTGTTTTTCTTCTTCTTATTCCTTATTTGTGTCATTTTCGAGCTTACATAGGTAATTATGCCATTTTTGAGCTAACTAAGCTTATTATGTCAATTTGGAGGAAAATAAGATAAGTAAAGGTCGTTTTTGTGCTAACATAAGTAATTATGCCATTTATGAGCTAATTAAGCATATTAAGTCATTTTGGAGCTAAATAGGTCATTTCTTAAGCATATTATGTCTTTTTTGAGCTAGCTAAGCATATTAAGTCATTTTGGAGGAATAAATGGTAAGTATAGGTCATTTTAGAGCTATCCTAGGTTAAATAGGTCCATTTTTTAGCTAGCTAAGCTTATAAATTCATTTTGGAGGAATAAATGCTAAGTATAGGTCATTTTAGAGCTATCCTAGGTTAAATAGGTCATTTTGGAGCTAATTAAGGTTATTATGTCATTTTTGAGCTACCTAAGCATATTAAGTCATTTTGGAGGAATAAATGCTAAGTATAGGTCATTTTAGAGCTATCCTAGGTTAAATAGGACCTTTTAGAGCTATCCTAGGTTAAATAGGTCATTTTCGAGCTAATTAAGGTTGTTATGTAATTTTTGAGCTAGTTAAGCATATAAATTCATTTTGGAGGAATAAATGCTAAGTATAGGTCATGTTAGAGCTATCCTAGGTTAAATAGGTCCTTTTAGAGCTAAATATGTCATTTCTTAAGCTAAGCTAAGTATAGGTCATTTGAGAGCTATCCGTGGTAAAATTGGTCATTTTGGAGCTAAGTAAGGTTATAATGTCATTTTCGAGGAAACTAAGCTAAGTATACGGCATTTTGGAGATAAATAGGTCATTTCTTAAGCTAAGTACGCATTTGTTATGCTAAACACTTGCGAAAACTTACCGTCATCACGGAGGTGTAGTTGTAGGTGTAGTTGTAGGACCGGTCGCGCCAGTGGCTGACGGAGGAGGATCGGTCGATGCTTGTCGGGAGTTATGCTGCACCAAAGATCATTTCCAATGTATCGTTAGCATGATGCAACTCAAATGTGAAGACTAGTAACTAATGAACATTCAAATGAAACTCACCGTGCCCGCCGGAGCAATGACTGGCATTGGCGGAGGGGTCATGCCGCTCTTCTCGCATAGGGTCTGCACATTTGGTTTTTACGAGTCAGTCATATTAGATACTACTATAAGGAACATTACGTGCATGATTTGGCTAATATGCAGAAGAAACTTACCGCAAACATCTCGTATAGGGCCCGGTTAGCCATCATGTTCCGGTTCCTCTCCTCCTCCAACGCATTAGCCGTCCTGTCCTCAAGCTCCCTCTCCCTCTTCGCCGCCTGCCGGTCCCTCTCCTCTAGAATCACCTGGGTCTTCGCTCTCTCTTCCTCAATAGCAGCCTGGGTCTTCGCTCTCTCTGCCTCAATAGCATCCTGCAACACCACTCGTTAGCATTGAAATCATCGACGGCCGCACACACAATGTAATGAAGGAAAGGTATCTGAGTCCG
The DNA here is from genome assembly GCA_039707655.1 of Elymus sibiricus. NCBI lineage: Eukaryota > Viridiplantae > Streptophyta > Magnoliopsida > Poales > Poaceae > Elymus > Elymus sibiricus. The sequence goes on from CM077675.1 coordinate 532,187,553, forward strand.
TATAACTAACCTTGAATTCGAGCTCCACTGGCCGTGCACGAGGCAATATCTCAGGATCGGAGCCGGTCTGGCGCTTCTTGATCTGCGGGAGAGTGCTACTACAACGTATCAGTCCATCCCCAATGGCTAACGAGCCATGGGGCCTCCCGCCACCAGATATCATCACCAGCTCTGGATCAAGAGGTTGCTGGCTCGGGTTAAAGTCCGGCCCTTTCCTCGCCTTCCCCTCGTCTATGTACCTCACAAGCTTGTGGTGGGAGGCGCGGTTGGTGAATTTCTTTGGATCATCGAGGTCAGACTCAGAGAATGCCTTGGCCTTCTTGTACGAGGCAGTATTGGACATGGCATAGAGGTCGAACAGCTGTGGCACTGGAGCCTTGTTCTCTCGCGCCTAAAAGAGAGGAACAGAGTATTAGTTGAGGGCTCAAGCTAGCATGAAGAATAAATTTGCATGAATCATGAAGCAAACCACATACCCAGTTTTCCCCGTACTGATGTAGGTTGACGCTGCCTAGATGGTGTGGGACACCTTTCATTTTGCCACGCTTGTCCTTTGCAGTGTCGTGGGTGGAGCGCCATTGGGGAGAGCACCACTCATCCACCAACGCCTCCCAACAGTCCATCCTATCCGCACACCATCTCGGGGGCTCCTAAGTTAAGCAAGAGAAATTTGAGCGCTACGCCTACGAATCAAATCAAGGAAACTAAGTACAAGGCCTTAAGAATAGGTAATTAAATTCATGTACTTCTCCTTACTCAAAAACTTCTCGCGGCACTTCTCTCTTTTCCTCCTAATACCAGCCGAGGCGAAGTAGTCTCGAATAGCCTGCGTCCGAGCCTCGTGCCGAAAGTTTTGAAGTAGGCGCCTGCACTCGTTGTCGATAACCAGAGCCGCGGCCTCCTCCTGTCCCACAGCACACCTGTAGAAGGTCTGCAATAAAACAAGAAAACACGGATTAGTACAATCACTAGGGTTGCCAATCAAAGAAGGAAACACAACGTAGACGGCAAAGGAGAAATTACCCAAAACGTCTGGATCACAATGTCGGCCACCTTGTGGCACTCGACATCGCCGATCCTATGCCCCGGAGGGGCCGGGGCAGCCAAGTAGTGCTCCCAGGTCATTCCTAACTCTGGAACCCGGCCCTCACCGGGCAACGTGACCCACCCCGGGAAGCTCTGGCGACAAATCACACCAAGGACACTGTTGGGCCTGCGGACATGAGGCTCGTGTGTCCAAGACCTGCAGTATGACAAGGCCAACGCATTAGATATTCGAAGAAACGTGAAGGCAAAAGGTTAAAAAAGAGTAAATGCACTTACTTGGCCCCGTTAGGCGCAATCAACCACCTCTGGTCGGGGGTCGCCGGGGTTGGCGGGAGCTTTGTACCACCACGCTGGTAGACTTTGCGCCCCTCAACCCACTCACCCTCGCTATAGCTATCAGAACTATAGCCACCCTCAGCACGGCCACTCGACTCCGTCGAGTTCCGCTGCGACTCAGCGTGATCCCTGCTGAGCTCCGGAGTCTCGTGGGACGAAGGCTCGTCGGCCCGACGCTCGTCGGCCCGAAGCTCGTCGGCCGTAGGCGCGTCTGCCATAGGCTCGTCGGCCCGAGGCTCGTGGACCGGAGTTCGAGACGGGTCCACCTCAGGCGGCACCATCTCAGACGGAGCACTCCTGTGGTCGGGTGAATCAGCTGGGGGTGGCGGCGAGGAAGGCGTAGTAGCAGCCTTCCTACCTCTCCCGCCGCCACGTCCACCTCTACCAGCCTTCTTCCCCCCGACCTCTCCCGGCCGAAGAAGAAGCGACCGCCGGTGGTGTCTGCATACTGAGATCCAGCGCTCTCCGGAGGCTATGGGGTGGAATGGAACTACCCCTCCCACCACGCGCCGAGGTAGGAGCCTCGGAGCGCTCTCGACCCGCGCCCACCATCTGTCAACACCTGCAATGACAAAGAGTAAACGAAATTAGTACAACATAAAAAGAATGAATACCTGACATGAATAATATGTATATAATTGAAGTGTATCATCATCATGAACATAATAAAAAATTGAATACCTAAAAAATTGAATATATACCTAATTTAAGTGTCGGGGTGTCGTGTTGGGGTCGGGGTGTCGGGGTGTTGATCGTGTCGGGGTCGGGGTGTCGTGTCGGGGTCGGGGTGTCGGGGGTGTCGTGTCTAGGTGTCGTGGTGTCGGGGTGTTAGGGGTGTCGGGGTGTCGGGGTCGGGGTGCCGTGTCGGTGTCGGGGTGTCGGGTCGGGGTCGGGGTGTCGGGGTCGGGGTGTCGGGGTCGGGGTGTCGGGGTCGGGGTGTCGGGTCGCGGTCGGGGTCGGGGTGTCGGGTCGGGGTCGGGGTTTTTCCTCTTTTTTTCTTTTCTTCTTCTTCCTCTTCTTCCTTTTCTTCATTTTCTTCCTTTTTTTTCCTTCTTCTTCTTCTTCTTCCTCCTTTCCTTTTTCCTCTTCTTCTTCTCCTCCTATCCTCTTTTTTCTTCTTCTCCTCCTCCTAACCTAATTAACCTAATTGATGTCGAAACCAGTAGCATCTAACTAATTAACCTACTCAAAAAACCTAATTAACAACATCTAACTAATTAACCTAATTGATGCATCTACTATCTACTAACAGTAGCATCTATATATATCTATAATCATGATATTAAAAAAGGGAAAAAACAGAAAAACAGAAAAAAAAAAAGGGCAGAGGTGGGGGAGCTCACCGGAGGGGGTGCCGCCGGGGGGCTCGTCGAGGGGGTGCCGTCGGGGGGGCTCGCCGGGGGGTGCGGCCGGGGAGGGCTCGCCGGGGGGGGGGGGGCTCGACGGGGCGGCGGCGCGTGGCCGCTGCGGCAGACTGCGGGGCGGCGGCGCGGGGCAGCGGAGGTGCGGGGCGGCGGTGAAAGGCGGCGGCGCGGGGCAGGGCGGGGCGGCGGCGGGGGCAGGGCAGGGCAGGGCGGGGCGGCGGCGGGGGCGGCGGGGGCAGGGCAGGGCAGGACGGGGCGGCGGCGCTGAGACAGAGAGGGAGATAGAGATGTGTGAGAGAGAGAGAGAGGCTTTGGGCGCGGGGGCGAAAATTAAGCCCCCCTCTTTGCCGTCTGCTGGCAGACGGCAAAGAATTCTTTGCCGTCTGCCAGCAGACGGCAAAGACGGTGACCGTTAGCCCACCCCCGCCGTGACATTGTGGGCCCCACCCTCACCTCGTTGCCGTCTGCTGGCAGACGGCAAAGAAGTGGCAGATGGAAAAGAGCTTGACCTAGCCAGTGCCGTGCCCCGTGGGGCCCACTTTGGTCTTTGCCGTCTGCTGGCAGACGGCAAAGAACTCTTTCCCATCTGCCAGCAGACTTCAAAGAAGTGCAGATGGCAAAGACCCTCTTTGCCATCAGCTGGTTCTTTGCCGTCTGCTTTGGCAAGACAGACGGCAAACAACCTCTTTGCCATCAGCTGGCAGACGGCAAAGAGCTGGCAGATGGCAAATAACTGAATTCCAGTAGTGTGTGAAGTTATACTAGGATTGTATGTGGAACGCAAGACGGTTAGGTGGTCCCTCCAAACGGAAAAGATTTGTCGTGGTTTTGTCACGGTATATGTCCGAAGACTTAGGTTCGAGGCCATCACTAAGGCGGTGGACTCAAAGGGGTTGGTCGAGATGAAGGGCACGAGTTTACCTAGGTTCGGCCCCTCAAGAAGAGGTAAAAGCTTACGTCCTGCTTGTGTTGTATTGATTGGAGTATCGATTACAAGGGAGCGGATTCGCTTGACCTAGTTCTCGATTTATTGGTTTCTGTTTAAGCCGCCCCAGGGTCTCGCCTTTATATAGGAGGTCAAGGCCCTGGGTTACACGAGTCCTAAACCGACTCACACAACGTAGTTTATCCTGCCTCTAAGCCGCCTTGCCATCATGGACAAGCCGTCTCCGGGCGGCTCAACCGCCCGGGTCTCACACCATCTTCTGTCTCCAAGCCTTCATTTTGGCCCGCCTGGTAAGCCGCTATGTGGCCTGGCCTTCATCTTCCGGCCCACCTTAAGGGTCTTGCTTATGAGCCGCCAGGTATGACCCGGCCCCTCCTGGGTGGGTCTTACCATGGGGTTATATCCCCAACATTAGGCCACAGATTGATTTGAGCCTGTTCATGTCAATCTTCAAACTCACTTGGAGGCGAGTCTCACATTTCTGTCACCTCAGAAAGAAAACTTATAACCCGCCGTGACGTCACGCCGAATATATTAAAAAGATTCTGTGACATCCGCAGCGGATCCTTTCATTAAACGGTCGGCCCGAAAATCGAGGCGCCCCTTCCGGTCAATCATCACTGCACCTCCTCGACTTTCATGCGCACTGTTGCCATCCCACCTCATAAATAGGGATACGAGGGGCCCCCTTCCTTTTCTCCGCCGCCGCTGCCTTCTTCCTCCTTCAGACGCCGACATCTCTAGCACTCCGCTGCACCGACCGGTCCTCGCCGTCCCCCAACGCCGGCCGTTGCATCAACCTGAGTTGGTCCAGAGCTTCGCCGGCCCGTCCGCATCCGCAAGGTACCATTCTCGGCCCTTGCCTAATCTGTAGTTATCTCCATTAGGATCTTCCCGAGTTCATCGGGTTTCTCTAGTGTTCTTCGCTGTTCTTCGCTGTTCTTCGTAATGTAGATTGCAAGCGTCCCCTTGAATCTTATGCCGCTGACTATCAGTTGCGGTTGTCCTGTTAATGCCAATGCCCGCTTGCTATAGATCTGCATAGCAGTCTTCTTCACATGCTGTCCGCCTTTTCTTCCACTCCCCCTTTTTAGGTTTTGAATACATTTCCTTTATCCTCGCCCGTAGATCTTGCATCCACGGTTGTAGTATGTGAAACCTGTTTGTCCATACTTAACCCGCCGTTACATTGCCGGCTCTCTGATAAAATATGTCGGCGGGTTAATACCTCATCATCATGCCGACCATAACTGCCTTATTTATTTGACGTTTTTCTAACCCGCCATATTCTGCGCCTTCTCACAACTTGACCCGCCACCATGTCGAGAGCACCTGCATCTTGTGATTGGGTTGGCTCCGGAGTCACCGAGCAGCTTTTGCTTGACCTCGTAGAATCGGGTATCTTGCCGGCTCAGGACGTTATACATTGGCGGGTTCCAGGGCCAGAAATAAGACCCACCCCTCAGGAAGGAGAGGTTGTCGTGTTCACGGATCACCTCCTCCGTGGTTTTAGCCCGCCCGGGTCAAAAAAATTCCGGGACGTCCTTCATTCCTTCAAACTTCACCCTCAAGATATAGGTCCAAACTCTGTCACCAATATGTGTCAGTTTCAAGTTTTATGCTAAGTTTACCTGCAAAAAGAGCTGTCCGTTGACCTCTTCCGTGACTACTTTTACGTCAACCGCCAAACTGAAGTGGCGGCTGGACCAAGTTTGGAGCTCGGCGGCGTTTCCATCCAGAGACGGAGAGATTTGCTCTACCCAGCAGCTGTCTTAACAAGTCACCCCAAAGACTAGAACAAGACTTGGTTTTATTGCAAGGACACGTCTCCCAAAGAAGAGAACGCACTGCCGGGTTACCGTCCTACCCGACTTTGCACCTCCGGAGAGCTTCCAGACCGGATGTCCGCCGCAGAACGAGCGAAATATGCTCCGGCTTTCGCGAAGATCAGGGCCTTAATGGCAAACGGCTTGACTGGCGTCGACTTAACCCGTTGCTGGGTTAGCTGGAAAATCTTGCCACTGAGCCGACGTGACCGACTCATGCACCAATTCACGGGTGAACCAAATGACCCTCTCTGCTTCAATGCCACCTCCTTGACAGAGCAAGATATCAACTCTGCTGTCAAATCACTTCTCGGTGAAAAACAAGAGATTTGCAAAAAAGTTTGGCTAAAACCCTTTTGCGTCAAGAACCCGGCTCCAGCTGTAAGAAACTTTTTCCAACAAAATTGCTCATTCTTGTCTTAACCTTCTGCCTTGCTCATTTTAACCTTTTTTGGCGGTTTATACATAGGCCGGCTCTTCTTTCTAGAAGAAGAAATATAATCCTCCTGTGAGGAAACCTAAGGCGGGTAAAACCCGCGCCTAGAAGAAGAAAACTGCCGCTCAGGAACCACCTGAACTTGACGACTCGGAGGTAGAACTTGACTCTCTTGGCCGTCTCTTTATGCAACTTATTGACGATAATTATTCACAGGAGGAAACGGAGACAAGTCATGCAGATGCCCCTGAGGTAACTTACATTTCCTCTGACTCAGAAAACTTTCCACCAGAGAAAATACGGTGGGTCATCCGGAAAATTCCATTTTCTCATCCTGTTGCTTATTTAGACCCCGATTTTCTTTTGAAAAAGCAACAGCACACTTCCAGACGTCAGACCCGGAGCACCGGCTCTGAAGAGCTTTTGAGCGGTTTACCAAATTCTCCGGCTCCTCGGAAACGGCCTGCTGAGGTACTCTTTTAACCAAGTCCGATTTTTAACAGTCTTGCATTGTAACCTTACTCTTTTTTGTTTATCGTCTTAACTTTTTTAGGAGTCACCTCCTTCATCTGGTGACTCTACTGCATCCAAGCTGCCTCCTCTGAAGATTAACCCGGAGTGCGTACCTTTGTATTTGCATCATACCTTTTTACCATCCTTGTCCTTTATGTGACACTCTTTTTGTTTTCCAGGGCTCAAGCAAAACGAAGGAAGACCGGCGGGTCTACCGCTGCCCCTACTGCCCAAGAGCCAGAAACTGCTAAGCCGGATTCACCTGCACCTCATGTTGAGCCCACTGAGGCTAGAAAAGATGCATCTGCCGGCATTCCTCAACCCTCTGAGTCGGCTGATGATGACATGGCCACTCCTGAGAGTCCACCAAAGGCTGATCCTAAGCCGCCGAGCCCTTCAACAGCCGCCGAAGACACAGCTCACCCAGAAGTTGTTGTCACTGGGACGGGTTATCAATTCCCTGATCCCCATGTGTTAACGAAGCACGCCTGCCAGGCTGAGACAGGCTCACAAGAAAAGCTCGAGTTTGAATTCCCCGTGTTAGAAAAAATGACTGCAGATGAACTTCATGCTGGTTTAGTATTGGACTAATGAAGAAGAAATATGAGGTACTCCTCCTCTCTTACTTTGTCCTTATACCCTTATGTAGCCCCCAAGAGCTGGTTTAGTATTGCAAATAGTAGACCGGGTCTTCCAATTCTTGTCATAATTCAAATTGCTTAGCTTGTAGCCCCCCCAGTATCGGGTTAATATAGATATTAAGCCGATACTTATTTGAAGAGTTGATCCAAGGGTAGCCCCCAAGTCCGGGTCATTATAAAAATGATGAGCCGGAACTTCACTATAAACTTGGAAAGCGCCGTACGTAGCCCGCAAGTGCCGGCTTATCTTTACGAAGATGAGCCGGAACTTCATTGTAGACTTGGAAAGCGCCGTGTGTAGCCCCCAAGTGCCGGCTTATCTTTACGAAGATGAGCCGGAACTTCATTGTAGACTTGGAAAGCGTCGTGTGTAGCCCCCAAGTGCCGGCTTATCTTTACGAAGATGAGCCGGAACTTCATTGTAGACTTGGAGAGAAAACACAGACATTAGCCCCCAAGTGTCAAGTATATTGCTTGCAATTTGCTTGAGACTTGTATCGTAATAGCTTCATCAATCGTGCACTTAATATCTTGTCTTGGTGACTTAGACCTCCTGAACTTTTTGTTTTTGTACGATGCAGGAAGCTTTGGATACGGCCGAGTCTGATCTGACCAGGCTAAAGGAAAATGTTGCTTCGCAACAAACCGCCCGGTCTGAGGCGGAAGAAAAATGGCGGGTTGCCGTTGAAGAACTTAAGAAGGTTGAAGCTGAGTTTGCTGCCTTCAAAAAGACTGCTGAGTCTACACAAGCCGCCCTGACCAAACGCGCAGATGATGCCAACCAGCGGCTCAAGCTTGTGTCAGAAGAGCTACAGACCCTCAAGCGTCATATATCCCGGATGACTTCTGCTATCTTTGGTAAGTACTGAATACTTAACAAATTTCCTTGCCCTGTTGAAAAAACTGTTCGGGCGGCTTATAATGCCTCACATCTTTGTAGGTCAAAGAAGCCGCCAATTATCTTCTGATAGCTTGTTGAAGCTGAAAGCAGTATACACCTTGACAGAACAGCTATACTGTGGGACCCTTTGCACCATCAAAGCGATGCTGACTGAAAAAAGCATCCCCAAATTCATGAAGGGAGTGACAGAGCTCTTGTCAACTCTGCCCAAGCAAATTGATGAGTTTAAACGATCAGCTGCCAGAAAGGGAGCAATGGCCGCGCTAAGCCGGTCTCTGGCCTTTGCCCCTGAACTGACTGCAGAAGAGATGATGGATGGCTTTCCATCCAAGAAGGATGACGGCTCAGACTTTACGGAAGCTGACTATGCCAAGTGTATGAAGGCCTCCCGAGTACTCGCATCAACACTTGTCAATGAAATTGACCTGACGTCATACCAGGCGGCTTATGGCGAAGACAGCAAATGAGTGCGCTGCCCAACGTTTGAAGCCAGAGACCTGACTCCTGCACGCCGTAAGACACTCTCTGCTCCTGAAATTGACCCGTCTCCCCTCTTTGATGAGGCCCAGTTTGAAGCTTTAACAAACTGCAACTAGGATGTGGACAATCTTCAGATCGAAGAGGTCGAAGACCCACCGCAGGATGACCCGCCATCGAGCTGAACACTTGCTTCTTAAGTTGATAACACGGCTTTCTGAGCCGCCGAGACTGGAAGTGTATAAAAAACTTTTAAGTCCGTTGCATTTTGGGCTCCCTGGAGAGCTTTGTAATAGGCGTAGAAAAACTTGACTGCCTGAGCCGTACCATCACGTACGTATGAATCTTTGCACAACTTGATGCACTTTGATCTGTCTTGTGTTCTGCTCACAATATCTTGTCATCATAATTCACGGCGGCTTATCTTGGGAGATAAGTCCTACAAACAAACAAGACAGAGCATGCTCTGTATTGCTATGAGGGCGGCTTGAAAAAGCACAACCCGGAGATGTTAAATCTTTCATGACCTTGCTTTTTCGAAAACTCATATGCCGGCTCTTATGGCATGAACTTGTTGTCTGAACTCTTAGCAGTACAGGGTCTCTAGTGAGAGTGACCGTCAACTCTTTTGAACGGCTCAGGGTCTCTAGGCGAGATTAACTGGTAAGAGCAACAACAAACCATAAAGAGGCGCAGCAGGGCATGAGTACCCCAGGGCCCATAAGCTACTTCTCACGTGACATAAATCCGTCGTTTGAACCTTAAACAGTGCAGGGTCTTTAAAAGAGTAACTGTTTAAGAGTACGAACGGGCCACATAGCGGAGAGTATGCAGCAGATGGGTGAGTTTATCCTCGCTTTCCGTAAGCGGGCCCTCACGTGACAAGAGCCGCCGGTTGAACCTTGACCAGTACAGGGTCTCTAGTGAGAGTGACTGCCAAATACTTTGAGCAGCTCAGGGTCTCTAATCGAGATTAACTGGTAAGAGTTCGGCGGGTCACCTGGCGGAGCAGCAGCAGCATACAGGCAGGTTTAACTCGAACTTGCGGTGGCTGAAGAGCCGATCAAGAGGGTGTGTAAGCAAAACCCGGCGGGTTGGAAGCCCCCAAATGACCTTTCTTGACGGAGTCAACTTGTTGGGTATATAACCCAGCCTTACGGTGGCTGAGGAGCCGATCAAGAGGGTGTGTAAGCTAAACCCGGGCGGGTTGGAAGCCCCCAAATGACCTTGTGGTTGAGTCCACTTTTGCACAATCTGAAGTATATAACAGGCAGAGGCCCCGGCTTGCAGGGATGCCAACTTTATTATATATATAAAAGGTATATACAATGATGATGTACATTGATGGGAGTCGATGACTCAAGTATAGTAAGGCCGCAGATGAGCGATATTCCACGGCCGGTGGGTCTCCTGTCCAGAAGTGCGTGACTCATCTCGTACGTCAATGAGATAGTATGATCCATTGTTGAGATTTCTGCTGACCACAAAGGGTCCTTCCCATGGAGGAGATAGCTTGTGCGCATCCGTCTGATCTTGAATCAGACGCAACACCAAGTCGCCTTCCTGAAACGTCCGGGTCTTAACTCTGCGGCTATGATAGCGACGCAGGTCTTGTTAATAAATCGCCGATCGAGCCGCCGCCAGATCACGCTCTTCATCCAAAGCATCTAACGCGTCCTGACGCGCTGTCTCATTATCTGTCTCATCGTAAGCCACCACCCGTGGCGAGTCATGTCGTATATCACTTGGTAACACAGCTTCTGCGCCGTAAACCATAAAGAAAGGCGTATAGCCTGTTGACCTGTTGGGGGTAGTTCTGATGCTCCAGAGAACCGATGGCAACTCCTCCACCCAACAACCCGGCGTTCGCTGTAGGGGAACCATAAGCCGGGGCTTGATGCCTCTCAAGATCTCCTGGTTAGCACGCTCTGCCTGACCATTGGATTGTGGATGAGCAACCGCAGAAACGTCAAGCCGGATGTGCTCACTTTCACAGAACGCCTGCATAGCCCCCTTGGATAGGTTTGTGCCATTGTCCGTGATGATACTATGAGGGTAACCAAAACGGTAGATCAATTTTTTGACAAACTGAACCGCCGTAGCCGCGTCACACCTGCTGACCGGCTCAGCCTCAACCCACTTGGTAAACTTATCCACCGCCACCAAAAGGTTGGTCTTCTTGTCTTTAGATCTCTTGAAGGGCCCGACCATATCAAGCCCCCAGACCGCAAACGGCCAGGTGATTGGAATCATCCGCAGTTCCTGAGCCGGTACGTGAGCACGTCGCCCGAACTTCTGACATCCATCACACTTGATGACCAAGTCTTCCTCATCCTTATGAGCCGTCAGCGAGAAAAAACCATGCCGGAAAGCCTTGGCCACCAAAGATTTTGAGCCGGCGTGATGACCACAATCGCCGGCGTGAATTTCATTTAAAATCTCCTTACCATCTTCAGGAGAAACGCAACGCTGAAAAACGCCAGTGACGCTGCGCTTATGTAACTCGCCATTGATGATAGTCATAGATTTAGATCGCCTTATGATTTTTCTCGCCAAAGTCTCGTCCTCAGGTAACTCGCCACGAGTCAAGTACGACATGTAAGGCAACGTCCAGTCAGGGATAGCATGCAGAGCCGACACCAGCTACCCCTCCGGGTCAGGTATAGCCAGATCCTCCTCTGAAGGTAGTTTAATAGACGGGTGATATAACACATCCTACAAAACGTTAGGCGGCACCGGCTTACGCTGAGAGCCCAGTCTTGACAATGCATCAGCCGCCTCGTTCTTGCGACGGTCAATATGATCCACCTTATAACCCTTGAAGTGTCCAGCAATGATATCCACTGCCAGACGATCAGCCGCCATCCGTGGGTCTTTGGAATCCCACGTGCCTGAAACTTGCTAAGCCACGAGGTCTGAGTCGCCAAGACATCTAACCCAGCTCAGGTTCATCTCCTTAGCCACACGGAGGCCATGAAGTAAAGCCTCATCCTCAGCTGCATTGTTAGTACAAGGAAACATCAGCCTTAGCACATAGCAAAACTTGTCACCTCTAGGGGAAGTTAAGACAACTCCAGCCCCTGACCCTTCCAACTGTCTGGATCCATCAAAGTGAATCGTCCAGTATGTGTTATCCGGATTAGCTTCAATACCACGCTCAGAGACTAGAAACCCCAAGAGCTTGCCTGCAGGTACCCCGAAAACACACTTTGCCGGGTTAAGCATCATCTTGTAAACCCGCAAATTATCGAACGTTTCCTTCAGGTCGTCAAGTAGAGTCTCCTTCTTCCTTGACTTGACCACAATATCATCCACATAAGCATGAACATTGCGCCCAATTTGACCATGAAGACAGTTCTGCAAACAACGCTGGTAAGTCGCCTGGGCACTCTTGAGCCCAAAAGGCATAGATACATAGCAGAAAGCACCAAAAGGCGTAATGAAAGCCGTCTTCTCTTGGTCTTTAACTGCCATCTTGATCTGATGATACCCTGAATAAGCATCCAGGAAGCATAAACTCTCACAACCCGCCGTTGCATCAATAATCTGGTCGATACGGGGGAGAGCAAATGGGTCAACTGGACAGGCCTTGTTAAGATCCGTGTAATCCACACACATATGCCACGTGCCGTTCTTCTTGAGTACTAACACCGGGTTAGCAAGCCACTCCGGGTGAAAAACATCAATGATGAACCCTGCTGCCAAGAGCCGGGCCACTTCTTCTCCAATAGCCTTACGCCTCTCCTCATTGAATCGCCGGAGGAACTGTTTGACCGGCTTAAACTTAGGATCCACATTAAGGTGGTGCTCAGCGAATTCTCTCGGTACACCCGGCATGTCAGAAGGCTTCCATGCGAAGATGTCCCGATTCTCACGGATGAATTCGATGAGCGCGCTTTCCTATGCGGGGTCCATGTTAGCCCCGATAGTGAACTGCTGTGATGAGTCGCCCGGCGTGAAGTCCACCAACTTGGTATCTTCTGCCACAAACTTGAGGGGCGGCTCAGATTCTGTGTTAGGCTTCTTTAATGGAGTCATATCTTCCAGGTCAACATTTTCCTTATAAAACTTGAGCTCTGCCTCAGCACAGCTTGACTCTGCGTAGGCTGCGTCACCTTCCTCACACTCAAGAGCCGTCTTCCGATCACCGTGCACGGTAATCGTTCCATTCAACCCGGGCATCTTGAGTTGTAAGTAAACATAGCAAGGCCTAGCCATGAACTTGGCGTAAGCCGGCCGTCCAAACAGAGCGTGATATGGGCTCTTGATTTTGACCACTTCAAACCACAAAGACTCCACCCTGTAGTTGAATTCATCACCAAAAGCTACCTCCAAAGAAATCTTTCCCACTGGATAAGCTGATTTTCCGGGCACCACACTGTGAAAAACTGTTGAAGAGGGCCTAAGATCCTTGTCAAGCAAACCCATCCGGCGGAAAGTGTCATAATATATGATATTGATGCTGCTGCCACCATCCATAAGTACTTTAGTGAACACGTGTCCTCCCACTTGGGGGGCAACTACCAAAGCCAGCTGCCCCGGGTTATCAACACGCGGCGGGTGATCCTCCCTACTCCAAGTTATGTCATACTCAGACCACTTCAAATACTGTGGGAGAGCCGGCATGACTGCATTAACCGCCCGCTTACGCACCTTCCGGTCTCGCTTGTCGAGGCTGGTTGTAAAAACATGATACTGACCCCCGTTGAGCTATTTCGGGTTACTCTGGTACCCCGATTGGTTATTCTGCTGCTGGCCTCCACCGCCAGGCTGTTGATGATGACCTCCTTGATTGCCTTGACCCTAGTAACTGGATCCTGAGCCGCCAGCACCAAAGCCGGCTCCTGAGCCGCCCGGCCCTGAACCGCCTGATGGACCATTACCGTTATTACGATGCTGTTGAAGGCTGTAATCCCGGAACTGCCGCATAATACTGAAATCCCTCCAAGTATGGCCTGCCGGCTTATCAGGCCGGCTGTGCTCCGGACAAGGTTTGTTGAGCATCTCTTCCAGGTTGAAAGGAGCTTTGCCCTTATTAAAGGGTGGCCTGAAATTCCCATTGCCCTTAGCACGATTGTTCCCAGCGCTGGTGTTCGCCACCAATTCTGACCCGCCGTCCGGGTTCTTCCGCTTGCCCGGGTTGCTATTACCGGCCGCGTTTTGCTGTTGACCCTTGCCATTGTTGTTTTTCTTACCCTGACCCGATTTCTCAACATCGGAGCCAGGGTCCTTCGTGTTATCGGAGTATGCATACTTGGTGAGAGCTGCCATGAGCTCCCCCATATCCTGGCACGTGTGCTTGAGCCGGCCAAGCTTCTGCTTCAAAGGCGTGAAGTGGCAATTCTTCTCTAGAATCAAAACTGCTTGAGCCGCCGTGATCTATTCAGAAGAGTGGATGATGGTTGAGACCCGCCGGACCCAGTGATGAGCTGACTCGTCGTCACGCTGCACACAATGGTCCAAATCCACAATCGTCATGGGCTGCTTGCACATTCCTTGGAAATTTTTGATGAATTTCGCCTTCAATTCGGCCCAGGAATTAATGGTGTTGGGTGGCAAGCCCTTCAACCACGTGCGAGCCGGCCCTTCCAGCATCATGATGAAATATTTAGCACATACTGCGTCACTGACGTCTAACATCTCCATGGCTAGCTCATAGCTTTCGATCCATGCCTCTGGAGGTAGGTCAGCAGTATAATTGGGCACCTTGCGAGGACCCTTGAAATCCTTTGGCAGACGCTCGTTCCGTAGAGCTGGCGCTATGCACGGCACTTTCACAGCCCTGGAGGTTACTCCTGCTCCTACTGAGACGGAAGGTGCAACTGTGGGTTCCTGATAAGCCGCCGCCGCCGCCAGAGCCGCCGCTTCTCGCTGTGCCCTTCCCGATCCACCAGCGCCTGAGCATCCAGAGCCGCCCGATCGACTTGCCGCGGGTTCCGATGTCGCTCACTGCTAGAAACCGCCGGTGACTCATAGCGCCAGCTGTAGCTGCGGCTGGGGATGGGGGATGAATGCACGCGACTCCGGCTATAAGTGTATTTCTCCTGCTGGACCACCGCCGTCCGCAGGTATCCAATAGCGTTCCGCACCTCCTCTGCAAAAGGAGCCTCGTCGGGGATGGGAATTGTATCAAGCCTGGTGGCCGCCGCCACCATGTTCTCCGCCGGGTTAGAATAATGACCCGGTGGCGTCGGAAAAAGCTGTGGCGGGATCTGATTCCGGCGGGGTGGGTCTGGCTGCTGATGCTGAACCGCCGCCCGGCTTCCAGGTACTTCCGCCGTCCGGGTTATGGTCAAAGGCACATTCCGTCCCGTCCCTGGCGTGTTAAAAAGATTTCTGGCTTCATATTGATCCGTCAGGCGGGATTGATGCCTCATCCGATGAACCGCCGCTGCAGACTGCTGCTCTAGCTCAAGGCGGAAAGCATCCGCCCTAAGACGCTCCGCCTCAGCATCCATCTGGGCCTTCAGCGCGTTGATTTCCTGTTGGACTCCGGCCATCTGGTTATTCAACCTCGTGATCTCCGCGTTGCGGCCCGCTTGCTTTTCAGCAGTGACCTCGGTTTCCATCAGGGTTGTAAGCTCGTTCATCAGATCCAGAAGAACTTGAGCCGGCGGCCTGCCAGCTCCAGACCCGGTTGCACCGGTGACTGTGCTAATGGGGGCCGGCGCTGAACCCGCCATGAAGACGGCAGCGTGGCTCGGCGGCTCGTAATCCTCCGGCTCATGATAGTCTGACTCGGGGTAAGGCTCGACGTAGCCCCCGAGTCCACCGTTATGAAGCTGATAGATCGATTCCGTCTCCCCGCTCGAGGAACCATCCTCTGAGTAGATGAGCGTTTCTTCCCGCGACATAGAGCCCTCAAGCTCCATGCCCTGGGTGAAGCCGACGAACATATGCTTCCTGCCCGGGTTAACACGGGTGGGTTGCACGCGCCGGGCGGGTTGCACGCGCCGGGCCGGCTCGACGATGTCGGTGGAGACGTCCGGCCCGGGTTCAGATCCGCCGATCTTGCCGATGAAGACGTGGATTCCGCCGAAGGGGACCCGGAACCCGTACTCAATTGAGTCGGCCTCGGGGCCCCAGCCGGCGTCGTCGATGTAGAGCTTGCCACGGCGACTCTTGGTCATCCTGCCAACAACGTACCCCTCGATCCCCGAGGGAGAACCCTTTGAGAACTCCACACCACCGAGCGCTAGCCCCACGGTGGGCGCCAACTGTCGTGGTTTTGTCACGGCAGATGTCCGAAGACTTAGGTTCGAGGCCATCACTAAGGCGGTGGACTCAAAGGGGTTGGTCGAGATGAAGGGCACGAGTTTACCCAGGTTCGGCCCCTCAAGTAGAGGTAAAAGCCTACGTCCTGCTTGTGTTGTATTGCTTGGAGTATCGATTACAAGGGAGCGGATTCGCTTGACCTAGTTCTCGATTGATTGGTTTCTGTTTAAGCCGCCCCAGGGTCTCGCCTTTATATAGGAGGTCAAGGCCCTGGGTTACACGAGTCCCAAACCGACTCACACAACGTAGTTTATCCTGCCTCTAAGCCGCTTTGGCATCTTGGTCAAGCCGTCTCCGGGCGGCTCAACCGCCCGGGTCTCACACCATCTTCTGTCTCCGAGCCTTCGTTTTGGCCCGCCTGGTAAGCCGCTATGCGGCCTGGCCTTCATCTTCCGGCCCACCTTAAGGGTCTTGCTTATGAGCCGCCAGGTATGACCCGGCCCCTCCTGGGCGGGTCTTACCATGGGGTTATATCCCCAACAAGATCGAAGACGGGGTTCTCTACGTGTTTATTCTCTTTGGTCGTAGGGATTCCGTACTATTAAGAGGGAACCCACATTGGAAGGTCTTGGGTGAATCAGTTCTTTCGCACATCCGTCTTCACCCAACTCACTCCTCCACATCATAGAGAGAGAGGCCCCTCTTTCCTTCTTGCTTGATAGGTGCAACGCTGTCCCGACCTAATGCACTGCTCGCTCTAAGCTTCCGGTTTGACCAGCACTTCAGGGATGATACCCTGGAGGTGCTGCCCTGAGTTGTCCCCAGCGGTTGTACCGCTGCTCCCGGGCGGTTGTACCGCCAAATGCTGGGTGACCCAGGGTGGCAGCTCTGGACGGTTGAACCGGCCCAGCACCGGGCTTCAACCGGACTTGGTCCTATTGAGCTCCGGTTGTTGGGCGGACCTGGACCAGTTGTACCGCTATATTCATATAGCCCGGTACAACCGAGGTCCCGAGCGGTTGTACCGCTTAGGACTTTGCCAGGTCCGGGGCTCTGGCCGGGCTGCTGCATCCGGGCCACCGTTTTGTTTAGGTCCGGTGGTAGGGCAGTTGTTGACCGGTTGTACCGCCATTTTCATATAGCTCGGTACAACCGGGGTCCAGAGCGGTTGCACCACTTAGGACTTTGCCTGGTCCAGGAGTCTGGCCGGGGTGCTGCTTCCGGGCCACCTCTCTGTTGTGGTCCGGTGGTAGGGCGGTGGTTGGCCGGTTGTACCGGTCTTACCGGTTATACTGGTTGTACCGCCCGCCACTCCGGTTGTACCGCTCCATGCAATTCTGGCAGTAACGGTTGGAAAAGGGGGGGGGGGTCCTATATAAGGAGGTGCTTCTTCCACCTCTCCCTTATCTCTTACCTCTCTCTCTCCACCATTGATGCCCGTTGAGCTTTCTTGCCCGATCTCTCTCTCTAGCCACCCAAACTTGTTGTCTTGCTAGGGATTGAAGGAGGAGATCTAGATCTATACTTCCACCAAAGGAAAATTAATTCCCCCGTACTTTCTTGTGTGGATTTTGTTACTCTTGGGTGTTTGAGCACCCTAGACGGAAGAGGTCACCCCGAAGCCATATTCCGTTGTGATGAAGCTTCGTGGTTTCGTTGGGAGCCTCCAATTAAGTTGTGGAGAGAGCCCCAACCTTGTTTGTAAAGGTCCGGTTGCCGCCTTCAAGGGCACCACTAGTGAAATCATGGCATCTCACATTGTGTGAGGGCGTGAGGAGAATACGGTGGCCCTAGTGGCTTCTTGGGGAGCATTGTGCCTCCACACCGCTCCAACGGAGACGTACTTCCCTTTATCGGGGGGGAACTTCGGTAACACATCCTCGTCTCCATTGGTTCCACTTGTGATTACTTCTTACCCTTACTTTGTGCAAGCTATTTGTATTGTTTATCTCCTTGCTTGTATGGTTATTGTTGTTAGCATCATATAGGTTGTTCACCTAGTTGCATATCTAGCCAACCTATTTATTGCTAAGCCTAATTTGTTAAAGAAAAGTTAAAAAGTGATAGTTGCCTATTCACCCCCCCCTCTAGTCAACCATATCGATCCTTTCAGTTGCTATATCAATATAGCGGGGCGAAAGCCTATTTCAATGATTAATTCTTTTTTTTGAAAGGAACATTGATTAATTAGTTAGCCATACATGTTTTCTTTTTTGAATGCGTTTGCCATACGTGTCAATCCTTTCGTTTCCTGCTAGTGCATGTCGTTTCAGAAACAACTTTCGTAACAAATGCCTTAATATGCTGGCCAAAATTCTCAAGATAAATATTGATGGCAGTTTTAACAAGGAATCAAGAATAGGCGGTTGGTGAATTTTTTTTTAAAGGATTACCCCCGGCCTCTGTATCTGGGCGATGCAAGCAGTCTTTTTACCCCCAAGACCTTACAAAGTAGTACATCATGTAGTCTGAAGTCATCATCTTAGCAACATCTATTGCTACTCCTATCCACTTGATGAAGGGGTGCCGATAGTCCGAGCCAAATACCAAACAGACATCGCACAAATGACTAACATCTAAAGTCGGAGGCCCCAACCAAGCCACATACTGTGTGTGGGGCACAAACCGGTCCGACACACTCTCTTGTGTCGTCGCCGCCATCTTCCAACAATCCATCTTCAGAGCAGAAACTAACGCACCGACTTTGCCAGGCCTCTATGCCATCGACGTCACCATGACGCCGCACAGCGTCCACTACGTTGTGCTCGTCCATCAAGACGCAACCGCCGCCGATACTCCGCCGTACCATGCCGCCAAGACTCGTCGTCGTCAATGCGGTAGATACGACGCCACACCACCTCCTGATCCCGATCGCCGCCAACGTCTTCTCAACGGTGTCCACCATCCACATAGCTCCCAAGGCGGCGCCTTCAAGAAGGAAACGACGACGAAGGCGCCGTCGCCGCCGAACGCAGTTATGGCTTTCACCCCAGAGACAGATGTCGTGGTGGAAGTAGAAGCCAATCTGACGAGCGTCTCCATGGAGAAGAAAACGGCGCCCTCAGGTGTCGCCGCCACCGTGGACAAAAGGCCACACTAGCGATTTCTCCCGATCTGAATCGTCACCTCCAGCTCTAACTGCATATAGGATCAGCAAGTCTTGCGACCTAGATCCGTACAAAGAAACACACCGAGCAGGGGACGAAGGCAACAAGGCGTCTCGATCCAGATCAGAGACCTCCGGGCGAACCTGGCGGCCGGGCACCCATAGTGTCCCAAACAGCCAGATGGATCGGACGGGACGACCGGATCCGATCCAGAAGCTCCACCGGATTGCCAGCAGAGGCCTCAAGCGCCCCTCACTAGCCCTTCCATGCAGCCGCCGGCCGGCCATAAGTACGGGCTGGATCCGCCAACCCGCACATCACCGCCAACAGCCGCACCACCAGTCTCCCCGTCGACCCTGCAGCACCGCCGCCACTGCCCACCACCATGCTGCCGCATGAGCCGCCGCCACGCGCCGTCGCCGGAGATAGACGCCTTGCCACCAGCGACCCAAATCTGTGCTGGTGCCCCCATGCCCATGGATACCCCGCATCAGCCAAACCTGCGCGGGAGGGGAGGGAGCCTCCGCCACCGTCGTCAGCCAACAGGCTTTCCCCGGTGGCTTCCTCCAGCGGCGAAGGAGGGAGGCAGGGGATCTGTGGCGGCCCGACGGCTAGGATTGGGAATCCGCCCGAGTCGCCCAGGCGGGGGGCGACGCAGGGGCAGAAAACCCATGACCATGACCATGACCATGACCATGAAGGTGATGTCATAGTTGCCGCTGCTGGTCGATTACCTCATGCACTGGATGCGCTACAAACTGAAGCTGAAGTTTGCAGTCAGGCACTGTAAAAGGCACAGGAATTGGGTATTAGCCAAGCCGTGGTGGAAACGGATGCGTTGCTACTTGTCCATGCGATCGAGACATCAAGCTATGATCTTTCTTCTAATGGAGTTTTGTTTAGGGAAATAAAAGCATTTGCTTCTCTGAATTTTAGTTCTTTTTCTGTTGCCTATTGCCCTCGGGGTTGTAATCACGTTGCAGACGTTTTAGCGCTGCATGGGTCGAAGATGGTGCTTGCACCCCAAGCCGTATGGCCGGATCTGGCCCCTAACTTCGCCCAAGTTCTCGTGGCCAGCGATTCTGCTCGACACGTTGATTAATGGAATGAAATGTTCCAAGCTCAAAAAAAACATAAAATTAAATTCTGACCAAAATATCTTTCACAACAAATAATTTTCTCGCCAACACAATCTTAATATTTTGAGTCCATATCGTGACTTAAAGTTGGTGGTGATTTGTTTCAAAAAAAAAAGTTGGTGGGGTTTGGCTGCACGCATTCCACGGTGTCACGTATTTGAAATTGTAGGAAGTACGCAATACACTTCTAGCAAGACACAAAAAGGTACAATATCCTGAAACTATGCATTGTTCTATGGAAAGGTGTTCACACCAGCAATGCCCTCCCTGTCGCCCCCGTGCGCGACCGGGAGGGAAAACCAAGCTGCCGCCACCGTGGTCACCCCATCCACCTCTCCCTCCTCCCTCGCCGCTGCCAAAGGACGCAGCCGAGCAAAGCGGTGCCTCGGAGATCTCGTCTCCAGATGCGGAGTTCAGCACGGGCCAAGTCATCTAGAGCCCGGAAGCAGCACTGGGCGTTCCCTCGTTGGGAGTCCCGGCACAACAAGCGACATGCATGTATGTGAGAATCAGAAAAAAAAAATGACATCAGTGCAACGAAAGTTAGTTCCAAAATTTCAAATTGTCCTAACTCCCAGACCGTATATTCGATTTACGATTCATTCTCACAGTTTGCTTTATCTCAATGAGAGCTTCTATATTAGAGCAGATATGTCTATGTTTCGCTGGAAAAAAAATCCAACTCACATGTAACCAGCTAGTGAGTAATGAAATTGCCATGGTATTTTACCCATGTGGTAACTTTGCTACCGATACAACGGCAATTCGGCATTTATTTATTATCTGGTGGCAACTTAAGGGTCCAAAATAGAGTTTGTCTGAAGATACCAAGGTGATATCTAGTTGCGAAGCCCTTGACGTTAAACACAATCTGTGAAAACAAATCGTGAATCGGGCGGACAGTTTTGGGATCAGCAGCAGTTTGAAATTTGGAGCGGCAGTAGTAGTAGGATTCCTAGCCATTGCCGTCCGGCAGAGTGCACGAAGTCTCCTTGTGTTCTTCCAAAGAACGATCCATGTAGTTTCAGTTGATTTGATCTGATCTGTAGCTCATTGGTCGTCTACTCACATTGTCAAATCACAAGGATGTTCAGCACATTTGGGTCGAGGACACGGGTGTACCTCGAGGATGTCGCCGCCACCATGCCATCTTTGCTTAAATAGACTGGTTTCCAAATCCATCCCCAACCATAGGACAGATGGCTTCGTCAAGGAAGGCTCCGAATAATCTTTATTCAGCGCCGCCATCGCCGCCGCCGAAGCCAAGACGATGAAAAACCTAAAAATCTAGACTACGAGGACTAAAAATGATCCACATGCGTGGATCCCGTGACCCTCCTCAACACGATGGTGATTTAAAGTTGGTGGGGTTTGGCTGCACGCATTCTACGGTGTCATGTAGTTGAAACTGTAGGAAATACGGAATACACTTGTTGCCAGACACAAGAATATACAATATCCTGAAAGTATGCATTGTTCTATGGAAAGTTGTTCGCACCAGCCAGCCCCTCCCGGTCACCCCCGTGAACGACCTGAGGGAAACCAGGCTACCGCCACCGTGGTCGCCCAATCCACCTCTCTATCCTCCCTTGCGGTCATCAAAAGGGCCCAGCCGAGCACATCGGTGCCTGGAATTCGGCACTGGCCAAGTCATCTAGAGACTTGAAGGAGTGTTGGACGTTCCCTTGTTGGGAGTCCCGGCACAACAACCGACATGTAACCATGCATGTATCTGAGAACCAGAAAAAAAACTTTGACATCAGTGCAACGAAAGTTACTTTCAAAATTTCAAATTGTGATAACTCCCAGACCGTATATTCTATTTACGATTCAGCCCCGCGGTTTGTTTTATCTCAATGAGAGCTTCTATATTAGAGAAGATATGTCTATGTTTCAATGGAAAAACAATATCCAACTTACATGTAACAACGTATTGAGTAATGAAATTGCCATGGTATTGTACACAAGTGGCAACTTTGCTACCAATACAACGGCAATTTCAGCATTCATTTATCATCGGGTGGCAACTGTAGGGTCCAAAATAGAGTTTGTCTGAAGATCTCGAGGGGATATATAGTTTCGAAGCCCTTGACGGTTAACACAATCTGTGAAAAAGAACCGTGAATCGGGCGGTTGGTTTTGTGTGCTATTTTCTTTGCCTCTTGCTATGTTTTCTATGGGTCGTGCATTAGCAAGTCGTTTTTTAAACCAAACAGATGCATGCAGTAGAAAGGCCACAAGTACGTTTGTGTCTAACGTCTAGTGTGTGAACGTTCCTTCTATATACTGAGCGTTATCTTTTATTAGTAAGAAGAGAAGTGTTAAACAGTTAAAGAACGAAAATTCAAAGTCAAGACAAATTCAGTTTATGATATCAAATTTTATATTTTTACCCGTCCTAAAATACAATGCATACTAGATTATCCGGAGGAAACAGTATATGTCCGGTATGCATACATGCACGCAATATAAAAAACCCAACGCTTAATTGTCCTGGCCTAGGAGTATTTGTATAAGATCTATCACTGTCACTTGCGATGCATATACATACCGAAGGGTTTGATGAACCGATGTTTTGGCCGACAGATTTTGTACCAGTAGTTGGGGAACAGGAACGAAGTGAGAACAATGGACTAATG
Source organism: Elymus sibiricus (assembly GCA_039707655.1). Taxonomy (NCBI): domain Eukaryota; kingdom Viridiplantae; phylum Streptophyta; class Magnoliopsida; order Poales; family Poaceae; genus Elymus; species Elymus sibiricus. The sequence continues at coordinate 532,210,140 of CM077675.1, forward strand.
TTGTTACGGAAGGCGAACAAAGTGAGAACAACGAATATTGTGCACATGGAAACTCCAGAACTAAAAAAGAAAGATTAGTCAACACAGACATAACCTTTGCCTATTATATACATATATACTAACTTCGTCGAATATAATCGATCTAATCTGTTTATACGAGCATAGGGCAGGCATAGCATAGCTTTAGCATCTCCTCATGCCGGTCCACCACCTGTACTGCCTACTCTCCTCCTCCTGCACCTCCTCCGGCGACGGCTTGACGTCCTCGTCAAGAAGGTTGTCCATGCGGGCGATGTACTGGTGCTTGAACCACCTGCGGTTGTGGCCGAAGCACTTGCGCAGCGCCGCCGTCGCCTTGATGCACGCCTCGACGTTGACGACGCCTGGACGTCCATTGTCGCTGTCCGAGGGGTTGCACTCGTCGGTTGCCTTGATGAACTCCTCGAGGCACCCGCCGTTCTCGACGTGGTGCCAGACCACGTGGAAGTCGCACTCGATCCCCATGGGGTGCCGGCGGTAACTTATGTGTTTAGAATGTAGGTTTATATATATATAATCTACTCTCGATCGCTCGGATGTGCACCCGCCGTTGCAAGCATATATATAAGTACGTGCGTGCAGCTCGGAGACTTGCAGTGCAAGGAATGTCCAGAAGCGATTTAATTACTTTCCCATGAACACACGGTCTCCAGTATGCGATTTCGGTCGTTCGGGCATTGGCTTTTGCTTGAAGTAGCAAAAGAGTCCGTGCGATTTCAACGGAAGAGTAAATGACACACGCTATTAACCTAATAATCATGTTCAAGGCCCTAATAGGTTCACCTCCTTTATTTTTACATTACATCACATTTGTGTTGCCGACGGTGGTCTCAGTGCTCACACAATAATAACGTGTTTGAATGTGGTCAGTTCTAAGATGTCTCTCTCTCCCTCTCTCCCTCGCGCGCGTGCACGCACACACTCGCTCAGAATAAGATGAGAAATATATTGTTCTTTCCTGCGAGATTTTTCAGAGGTGTGCATGCGTGGTTATTTTTGCCAGACAGGAACGGAGAGTTTTTGACAGCCGGGCCATGATCTGGGACGTCGGATCGTTCCGTGCGGCTGCGCCTATATATGTGAGGCATCTGCCAACTCCACCTCTTCGGATACTGTAAGGGAGAGGGGCGATTAGGTTTTTATGGAGCGATCTCATGCGACTACTCGTTGCCGTTCGTCTACTTCCTCTACGTCTGCGTCGCCATCGTCATAACCATGTCCACTTGTTGACACGAGAAAAATCTCATTTGCTCCGTGAGAAAAGAAGTGGAGGTGTTTGATTTCTCTCGATGCATCGGGGAAAAGAAAGGAAAATATGCGGGCGTGCCAGTGTACCATGGTGCACAAAGAAAAGTGATACGGCAAACAAGTATTTCATTGATCTCTTTGGATGAACAAAACTACAGGACCCCATAAAAAGTGCGCTTCGTGACCTACTAGTGCGGCCAGCCTGACTTTGGTGATTCCAGTCTCTTGGTTTCCGGGGCCTCGAAAGGCTACCGGTTAATTACTCCCGCAGGTTGCTCCGCGAGATATCTCCGATTAAGCCTTGTGGTCATCTTCATCGTCTTCGTTTCGTGTCCCCCAGAGCCCGCGTCTTGGTCGGTACACGCGTCCTAGTCGGTACACGCGCCGCAAGGAGCATGTCCTTTGCGGTGGCCGTGCCCGCCCTCGCCGTCGTGCGTCGTCGGTCTTGACAGCTGGAGTGGTTGATGTAGGGGTAGCATGGGAAGCGCTCGGCTCGAACTTCTCGATGACCAATAGCTTTCTTGGGGTATGCAAGGGGTTACGCCCTGCGGGAGTAATTGTTTGTTGAGACCGGCGTCAGTGTAAGACCGACGCATGCTCACATTGGCGTGGCCGGGGTAGTTGGCGCCTCGTCTTTGTCGGTGTCAAATCCGGCATATCTCGTAGTAGGGGTCCTAAGCTAGGCGTCTTGGAGCGATGGTAACACGGACACAGGATTTTACCCAGGTTCGGGCTCTCTCGAAGAGATAATACCCTACGTCCTGCTTTTGATTGTATTCATATGGGGTGTTGTACAGAGTACATGTATCTACCACGAGATTGTTCTAATGAATATGAGATGTCATATAATGATCTATTGACTAGCCTGGCCTCGGTTTATATATGCACCGTAGCCTAGGGTTTAGAGGAGTCCTTGTCTTGTGCGCCAAGTCTTGTGGAATCCTCCTTGTATTCGGCACGGGCTGCCCGAAGTGGCCCATTAGTGAATCGCCCTGGGGGTCCTCGGCCCGACCCCCTGGTCGGGAGACGGCGTGGTGAGTACCCCCTAGTCCAGGACACCATCAGTTGCCCCCTGAACCGGTCTTCAAGTTGGGGACGCTCCTCGGTTCTTTCGAACTGTTCTTCGTCTTCGGTCGTCGGTCTTGAAAACTGGTTCAACAAATCTTCCCATGTCCGATCTTGAGGATCGCCGAGCTGAATCCGTAGAGTTTACATGGCGGGCATCCGAGGAGCCCCTTTAACTTATCGGCCATTATCAATGCCTTGTTATTTTTACGCCACACCTCGGGTTCAAGTGCTTCCCGTGCGGCGGTGTCCTCTTGCGTCCGAGCTCCAACGCCGAACTGCATCCGAGGTATCTTTTGCAGCCGAGCACCAACGCCGGACTGCTTCCGAGCTCCAACGCCGGACTGTATCCGAAGAGTCTTTTTACAGCCGAGCTCCAACGCCGGACTGCATCCGAGCTCTTGCGCCGGACTGTATCCGAGCGCCAGACTACATCCGAGTTGTCATAGATTACCTCGGTCTTGAGAAAGTTGAAGGGGTTCAACCGAGCTTAATGCCGGAAATGCCCTCTATGGAGCCAGCCACTTGCATCCGAGTTTTATGCCGGACTCCTTCTGAGGTGGTGCACCACCTCGGCCATGGGCTGATTTTTGTAAATTTAATTCCGATTTATGCAATGTATTCTTTGCCGAGATATATAGCCAGTAGCCCTCAAGGTGTGTGTCCGTTGAATGTCCGGCATGCACGTGAAGGAAAACATAAAACCGCTGATCTCAGTAGCCCCTGAGACTCAGGTCGATTCACAAAATCGGCCTGAGGATCAACTCCTGGCTCTGCAGCATACTTAGGAATAGAAACGCGGTGTAATATATTAGAGGAAATAGTGATCGGCAAGCGGGCCCTTGAGAGAGGGTCTTGAGAAGTTGCCATAATATATTAGCTTGATGCCGGATAGGTCCAGATGGTACCTATTGTTGTCCGAAGACACGTTTGCCGAACACTGAGCATTTTGAATTTTCTGCATTGAATAGGCAATGCAGTAGCCCCCGAGCCACTGGTCGGGTGGCAACACCAAATCAGGGGATCGATGTGCCCCTTTAATATTTGTAAATGATAAGCGCAAAGCCCAGTAGCCCCCGATACTTAATGTGGCATGGGTGGCCGAATTAAGGATCGATATCCAGAGTAAATTGACTTTAAACACAATTTATGTGTAATGATTCTATGTATCCAAGTACTTTACATCATTAATGCGCGGATCCGCATTGTACAAAACTTTGTCGACCGACCATCGGCTTCAACCTCCTCGACCAGTGGCCGGCGAGTGTTTGTCCTACTTTATTAAGCCTTTATGAGGGCAAATATTTATGGCAAACAAGGCAATCCGGCCATACGGTTTTTTAAACAAAGGTATGCGGAGAGATATGTTAGATTACTATTTAACGTAAGAAACATCTTCCAGAGAAAATAGTCGCGCTATCGGTTCCTTTCTTTGGGTTGTCATGCTGACCATGATCATGAAACCTCATCTCCGATCAATGTGGGAGGAAAATATTGAGGATTTAGTTGGGGGAAAGTTCCCGAACTCTGTGGTCCATAATGAACCGAAATTTTCACTTCCATCGTTGCCGACCAATTATATCCTTTAAGATGGCTAGCTTTCGGCTTCACCCAGTCTGAGGTACTAACCCGGATGACCCGGTAGTAACAATCACAGAGGTGCTCCCTTTACCGCCTAGCCGAACAATCCGGAACATAGGGGTAAGCACAGGAGCCAGGCAACCCAGCTTGGCCAAAATCTTAAGTCAAATTGATGCATATTTATGGCTTTATTACGATAATTATGGAAGGCAAATTCTCCATTGAGACTGTTTATAACCTGAAAGTGGCCCATCGTCGGCTTCCACCCCTTTGTAGATGCTACACAGGGCGTTTCCGTACTAACAATACAACCCTTAGCCGACGTCTCGGTGCCTGGAGGTGGTTGTGTTAGCGGAAACGAGGCAATCAGATATGCAAGCTTTATAACTTTCACTTAGTCATAGGAGTTTAAAGTTCGGGGCCAGTTACTAGCCCTCGAATAGTGTTCGGCATCAGCCGAGCTCAAACCAGTAACACTTCGGCCAATCTTATGAAAGGCCCATGGTTTAACACGGGATGACCTCTATCGATCTGTAGTTTGACACAGTCATCGGATCGCTGACCAGTTTACGCTCATTGTGACAGTCAGTTTTCGGCTTTCTCCACTGAGGCGCTTAACCATTCGAGCTGGAAGCACAATCGCAGTGGTTCTCCCTTTGCACACCTAGCCGAACAAAGCGGAACATAGGAGGCAAGCACAGGAGCCGGGCAACCCAACTATTGACCGAAGACACAATTCGAAACTGGTGCATATGAAGCAATATCCGAGAACGTTTTGCCGAGGACTCCTCGGAGTGCCTTGGCTTTTGGTGGGTTCGGCTCTAGTCGCAGCCCCCCGTTGATACTGCCGATGCTTTAAGTGTTCTGCGAGAATTATGCTCGGAAAAAATAAAAGTTTATGCAAAAAACTTTATGTTTAGATAAAAGAAAATTGTGCCAATCCGAAACTGGTCTTAAAACTTAATGTGTGCTTCGGTCGTGTTTTAACCTGATACATCCGATCTCCGGATTCCAAGCGGGTCAGCCTTTTGCTTCAACCTCCATATCCCGACGGCGGAGTGTTTCACTGAGGCCTGTTTAGCGAACTAAACTTGAGCGGCTTTAGAAAGAAACCAGGCTATCCGGCTATTGACCACACGCTAGTGTCGGAAAAAGGAGTAGTAGAAAAAGACTTTGCAACGACCAAGAAGAAAACACATTTATTATGAAACAGCTCATACAAATTTAAGAGCCCCCAAGTGACTTGGGTAAAAGAATTTTATGTAGAATGATTGTATGTACCGAAGTACTTATATCATATATGTGTTCGTCCGAACTTTAAACGCGTCTTAACCGACCGTCGGCTTCTCCCTCTTCGGCCAAGGGCCAAAAAGTGTTATCTACTACGCCATCCGAGGATATCGGAGGTGTTTCGAATAACCAGGCAATCAGGCCATTAGGCTATAACAGACAAAGCGCGCCTAGGGAACTTATGCTATATTACTATTTAACGTAAGAAGCATCTTCAAATAAAATAGTTCCGCCAACGGTTCCTTTCTTTGGGTTCTCATGATTACCATGAGGGGTGTGCAATAGATTTATGTATGCTTGTCTTCGGTCGTGGCCGGCCATAGTTGAAAACAGTAAGAGCGCTAGCTTTCGGCTTCACCCGTCTGAGGTACGAGTTCGGATGACCCGATCGTAACAATCGCAGAGGTGCTTCCTTTACACCCTAGCCGAACAATCGGGAACGTAGGGGTAAGCACAGGAGCAAGGCAACCCAGCTTTGCAAAACACTTAAGTCAACATGATGCATATATTGGCATAAACACGAACAAGGAAGGGTGCGATACATTAATAATCATATGCAAGAGGAATGGTTTCATAAAGGAAGCCTCCAAGTAAACGGGGTATTTGAATTTGTTTGTAACAAACAAATTTTTGACAAAGAAAGTTTTTCGCAAACAACTTTTTGTCAAAAAAGTATAATGCTTGGTCGGACCGAACAAAATTTAAAACTGAAAGTGTTTGAGCATGAAAGTGGCTTAGCTGGTTAATGTGCTCGATGTCGATGACGCGATCCGGGCTTGTGGCGGGACGAGGACGCCCATCGAACTTTGACAGATCCGGTGTGTAGTGCGCGGCACGACCGAGGTCCCAGCCCCCAAGCCCGTCCCGAGGTGACCAAACGAGGAGTTCGGCACTCCGAAGTAGTGTCACGGCTCGGCCGATGTGGCGAGGCGAAGCCTCTGGTCCAGCCGAGGTGGTGGAGTAGGTCGGCAAGGTGACGCCGGGGTGACCGCGTGACGGCAGTCGAAGTCGATTTTCTGCACTCATAAAATAGTGCAAGCCAAAAGTAATAACAAAGAAAGATAATAATATATTTAAAAAAAATTCTTCTACTTAGTTAATTGAAGTGAAGCAAATAAGTAAAGGAATATGGCCTGGGTGCCGAGGTGCCTGAACGAAGAGTTCGGCTTGATGAAGTGGCGACGCTGCACGGTCGATGTGACGAGATGAAGTCCTCGGTCCAGTTAACATGGCGAAGCTGTGATCGGCGGACGCCGAAGTCTCATGCAGGTCGGCTGGTGACGCCGAAGTCTCATGCCAGCCGAGGTGTTGAAACATGTCGGCAGGTGACGCCGAAGCCCCCGGAGCAGGTTGATGAAGGCATGCCAAAGCCCCGGTCTAGCCGAGGTGACGGAGCAGATCGGTAAGGTGACGCTAGAGCCCCATGCCAGCCGACGTGTCAAAGCAGGTTGGCATGGTGGACGTCAGCTTGAAAAAGTAACGGCGTGACGATGCCGACGCAGGTCGGAATTTGTGACAAGGTCAACGCTGGCTTGATGAAGCAACGGAGCGCCCGACCCGTACAACCCGCGGATGACGAGGTTCGCTTGATAATTATTCGGCCCTCGAGATGACGAACTCTTGGTCGGATGACCGAGATGATGAGAAAATTTCCTTCAAAAAGGACGTTCGACAACCCGTTCATGAAAAAGATGAACTCGGGTCGGATTCGTTTTCGCGCAGAAAATAGATCCAAAATTCATTGTACTAATCGGATGTTTCCCGGAGTTTGGACGGTCGGATCGAGCTGAAATGTTGAGGGGTGATCGGTATAGGAATTCCGCAGCTGATGAACGGTGGGATTTGCCAACGGATGTCCGAGCTAAATGCTGCACACCTCGCCCTAAACTCGTCCAGATTCTCGTCCAGATTCGACAGGGCTCCGGTAGATCGGAGATTGCCGGAGATTCCTCCATCAGAACACGACAAAATTTTACAGGGTTGTTGTAGGCTCAATTCCTCACAATTCCACCGAAGCAATCGTCAAGGCAACGCTCGAGGAAGCGGGGACGACGAACACGAGTCGCTGTCCAGAAAAACTGCACGGTTGCTCGAGGACGATGTCAACATTGAGCCCCCGAGCTCCATGTATGATTTCTCGTGATCTTGATAGAGATCGGAGATGATGATGATGAAAGTATCCGTCCGATCTTGACGATCTGGCACGGAGCGCAGTCCTCGGTCCAGCCGAGGTGACCAGTCGAGCCGGCGACGAAGATGCCGACATCGACAACAAAGCTCGGTTCCAACGCGTAGATCGCGCTGGAAACTATCTGAATTCCCATCGCACCGCGGCGAGTGCCAGCAGGCTCTCAATGAAAGCACCAATGTCGGTGTCAAATCCGGCATATCTCGTAGTAGGGGTCCTAAGCTAGGCGTCTTGGAGCGATGGTAACACGGACACAGGATTTTACCCAGGTTCGGGCTCTCTCGAAGAGATAATACCCTACGTCCTGCTTTTGATTGTATTCATATGGGGTGTTGTACAGAGTACATGTATCTACCACGAGATTGTTCGAATGAATATGAGATGTCATATAATGATCTATTGACTAGCCTAGCCT